>JAVVLW010002783.1:0-10000 GCA_034401795.1 Chaetoderma sp. LZ-2023a
GGTTCCCCGTGATATAAAGACTTATATGCTAATTAGTGTACACGATAAAACATATTTACGTATCCAAACATGTTCTTATTTAATACATAGTTGCTACCCAAAACAAATTTTGGAAATTTACCACTGGAATAACTGGCTTGACTATTGAGCCAGACATTCCTGTGGTAAAATTCCAAAAGGTCCTCTTGCCAGCAAATAGACATTTCTAAAGATCTCTGCAAAGACGAGTGTTAGACGACATCGAGTAGGTTACATTTTCATCTTTCGTCAGTCTTCAGACCATTGTCCTAGCCTAACTTAGTGACGTGAATGATCTGATCTGATCAGTATAGTATGATAAACATAACGCATTATCTCGGTATTGCTACAACTCCAAATTGACATGTTGCACGCGCTACACGTTGACATTTTCAGAGCTGTATTTACACAAAATGTTCAATAGGTATATCTCCTCTCTGAATTTTAGCATTTTGTCACATATCACAATGCAGTTCTAATAACAATCGTGTTATTCCAACTGAAAACAACCTAATCATTGTAGTCAGATTCATCAGCAAGTGTTTCCATTATTCGGGCACGACTGCATTTCACAACAGATCCTGTGCACTTACATGCAATGTAACAAGAAATGCCACGTTTCTTACACGAACGGTTTGTTTTGCAGCCTTTCACACATTTACAGGAGAACGTCTTTTCCATTTTTGCTGGCCATGAAGCCGATGTTGTCGCAACAGGAACCGCTATGTTGTTGTTGTCAAGTTTCCAACCATACTCGGTGAAGGGTGGCAAATCTGGCTGCGGTATATGAGCACATTTATCAATGAGTGTGGCATATAGAGATCTCTTCAAGTGCTGTTCAAATGCAGCTGGAGTTGGCGGGAGAGTTTTCAGTTGGACAGATCTGGAATTTAGGAACTTATGCGCCCTCAATTCTGGTATGCTGATATCTTGATCTGTGACGGAACCATACACTGCCTTTAGTAGTTTTGTAGCTTCGTTGACTATTTCTTGGCTGATATGATTATCCTCTGATTCTGACCCAAATGATGATATGGCTTGCATGCTTATCTCAGAGGTGTGCGCAATCCACAAGCCTTTTTCCAATTCCATATGTAAAACTGGTCGTGTCTCTTCCACCGATACTATGCAGAAAAGGAATTAGGTTACAAAAAGCAGGGCCCAGCTTCTTTGCCATTTCATGAATTGCAAGAAAGTTGTCGTGATCTGTACACATCCATACATTTTGAAGGGCTCTTGATGATGTATAATCGATTGCCATGCATATAACATCAGTATCATTGCTAAATATCAGAATCCTCTCCGCATGCTCTTCCCTCGCGGCATAAACTGCATGGAGAATGTCTCGTTGATCTGCCTGCTCATGTGTAGACATTAAACATGGGATGGATTCAACATTGGCATTAGTGACTTTGACAGTTTGGGTTTTATCTTTAAATCCACCAGCCAGGTACAGCACGATCTTAGAGTCAACAGGCTAAGCAGACCATTTGTCAGACAAATATTGGAGAAGGCTTTCTTTGTTCAAGGAAACCGCAAATAAGTCATCCGGATCTGGAGCGGAAAACCCATCCATTACTTCGTAGGTCTTCAAGACACGATTTCTATTTCTGTGCTGTCTCTCACCTTCTTTCAGACTGATCTGTCCATACCTGTCACAGCAGAAATGGATGGCTTTTGTTGCACATGGGATTAAATTTAAGAGTTTTGCTTTATACCGTTCTGCAATTGTGTTATATAGTTCGCCTTTTTGGAAGGACCACTTCCTAATTAGATGCATGGCATCAATTATAACAACTGTCTTCCAATCTTCCTTTGGCAACGTATGCAGCACATCTGATCCTGGGTTTTTTCAGTAGTGTTTTAAAAGGGTTGATTTAACTCCATGGGAACGCAGCTGACCATTATTTGTGAAGAGCGATGGAGGAAACTCATTGCATTCATGTTCGCCAATGACATGCAATATATCGAGCTGCCCACCACATGCAACAATCTGTGTCATTCCTGTCAAGGCTGTGATATCTGCGTTCTTCTGCAATGGCTTTAGATTTTTTTACTCTTCATTTGTTGCGTACGAAACCTGTTGAGCTTCACAATTTTCTTCCCACCTTCTGTTTTCCTGACGAGTGTTTCCTGTAGGGCTTTGTAACCTGTTGCTTCAATACTGGTAAGACCATCCTGTACATGTGCCTCAGCAATTACACCAATACTGATATTTATTAGGTGTTCTAGAGGTTCCTTGAATGGGTTGGTTTCAACAGCCGCTATTACATGGTCAGTGTACGCCTTCTCCCGGGATTTGGTGGTTTCGCCACTTCCATGGTGTCTCTCCGTACCAGGTTTAACACGAAGCATATCTTTCAACTGAGCCGTTATGGTAGCTGTAATAGGCTTCGTGTATATCCACTTTGCTCTTGCTGCCGCATTCAGAGTTATAACGTCTAAACCACTTTCCTCCTTGGCATCTGCATTATACGTATGTTCTAAGAGCATGTCGGGAGAGACACTGTTGTGAATTCCATCTGTCCGTCTGCCCACGAATGCCCCATTCATTATTGCATCATTAACTAAAGGTGCCACGGTTGGCAGCTGCTTCATCTCGTGTAAGTAGATCCGTAAAGACTGTTGATCATACTTATGGTGGCCGGCTGCTGTGAGAAAAGTTAACATCTTGGCTGCTTCACAAAGATGACCTTTCCAGCTTGCCTCACGCTCATAGTACATGAATCTCTGTAGGTTATCAGCCATTTTCATAAATGTTAACCAAAAGATAGCTGTTGGCTTGTCCCTGAGACTGTCTTCGAACGAACTCATGCATGCTTTCAGCTCATATATGCTAGTTTGTATGTTGTTACCTAACTTGATCAGCAGTTCATTTGGCGGTATAGTATTTGCTACGAACTCTCTTAGAAGGAGCTCAATCTCCTCATTATACACAAACTTCCCATGTTCCTGTAGCCACTCTTCGAAAGCTTCGAAATACAAACAACAAAATGCCTCATTTAAGAGGTTAACTGCATATAACGTTTGATAATAATCTGCATTTTCACTGAAAACTTTTCTGGATGTACCGTCACTGAACAGTCCTGCCTCAACGAGCAGGTTCTCCCCGCCAGCATCATGGATGATTTTGCAGATAGCGCGTAGATAATTTAATGTTAAGTGGAATCCACCAGGTACAAGAATCACTTTATCGAATGTTGGTTCTTTCTTTCGCATGGCAACAGCAAGTTCATAAGTAGTTTGATCCCCAACTATAATTGTCCATACATGACCAACTTCCTGATTTACTTTCACTAGATTTGTCATGAGTACTAGAGTTAAATACCCTATCTGACTCGCTAGTCGATTCGGTGAAATACTTGCACAAAATACACGAAAACTAGGTAAGCCCAATTCTTCATCCCCAGATATATCCTAGACCTGAGATGAGCTAAATCGTCCAAGTTGCCATAAAAGCAATAAGTCATCTGCGATGCCATCTGTGTCGGTAGCAAGTTCATCTGTTGATAAAATGTCTTCTACAGATCGTGATAGTGTACGCTCTTGCTTAGACACGTAAAACGTTTCTCGGAACGTAGTCGATTTAATAGCAGGTGTTCTACTTTCAGATGCAGTAGAAGGGACTTTGTAACTAATGTCTACATGAGTGTGCTCTTCAATCACATTTTGGATTATGACCGAGGTCGTTGCATTGAATGAGCCGCCTTCAATTGTCTTTCTCTTCCAATCTAGATTATCTACTGCAAAAACAGGAGGGTGTTGCGTGTTAGCAATTATATTCTGCGGAATGTACACACCAGTTTCCTCTAGCGCCGTCATAATATTTTCACACGTCGAAGTCAATTGTCTATTACGTGTGTCGTAGCTTACACCAACATGAAGTTTATTGTTTAGCGTGATCAACGACTTGCTCCTAGTTTGGTTGTACAAATAATAAGCTGTACCGATGGACAATGGTGTGTTGATATGTGTTATGTGATGCAACATCTGCTGTGCCATGAGTACAGCCTTTTCTTCGGTGGACTTATCAACTACAACACGATTGGATCCAGCTGGTGGTGAACTCACTGTGTCATCTAGGATTCCACCGCAAAAGTTATAGAATGAGTCTGGTATCATTTCACAAGCACCACTATGTGAGATTGCAATATCTTTATTATGTGTTTCAGATGTGCACGCTTTGGCATCTTCACGCATTAACATGGCTGTGTCATGTAGCTTCATGTCAGTATTGCGTGCCTGTTCATGAAGCTTGTGTAACTTTGCCAATGCATCGCATAGAGGAATATCTGATGCACACATAAATCCGGAGCCACCAGTTTGATGAAGAATAGACGCGCGGTTGCCATAATATGTAGCTAGTTTTGTCTGCAGCCTATGCGTTTTGTACGAGGCATCTATATACTTGACACCTAATTCTTGGAGAAAGCTGTTGTACATGTCAGCAGCGTCTTTCATTTAAATTCATTTATGCTCCTGGAAAAGTTGTTTGTCTATGTGCAAAACTAGTTTGGAAAATGCTGCATCAAATACATTTGCTGTACATGGCTGTTTTACTGATGAACGGCTTGCTCTAAATCTGTTCATACAAGTTCTGTGATAACAAATGTCATTTGCAACCAAATCATGACTACTGCCAGATTCAAGCCTGTAAAGTATGTCGTCTCTCCCAAGTGATTTGGCATTGTCAATAAGTGTCTGTGTTATGCTAGGAACAGTAACTTTAGAAGTTGGTAAATATCCCTGAAATCGAGCTTTCCCACAAATGACACACATTTACTTGGCGTCAAAATCGGGTATAGACGATCGTGTTATCGTGTCACTACATAGAGCCGATGTAGACGCTTCACATTCCGTAGATGGATTACAGTTTATAGGGTGTTGGTGTTGTCGCCTTTTTGCAGCAAGTTTATAAAGTGTCTCCCGTGTGTAGGTATTGCGGCATCTTGTATGCCACATTGGTGTATTCGTTTCTATCCAAGTTTCACTATTCATATCACACTCCAGGCGCTGCGCTGTATCATCCTGTCGGAATTTCACTGCAGTCTTAAGTTTCTCTGTCGTTTTAATATTGTGTAGTTGTTCAGATTTACGTTCTGTTTGACACAATACACACTTTTGATAATCGGTATTTGACTGAGAGAGCGTAAGCTTTTTTCTCGGACTTTTTCTGAGCGATACTTTATTGACCTTTGTATCCAGTGGTCGTTGGTGTTCGGGTCCATGCGATTCCATTGGCAGATTAGTAGAACCTCTTTATCGCTTCAGGACAACCTAAAACAAGAGCACACACAAGAAAGTATTAAAACATAATCTATGGCTTGGTCTTGGGCAATACCACACAACAAAACAACACTTTCGGTATATATTCGTTTATTATTCAATAGCATTGTACATAATTCCTGGACAAATTTGTAATGTTTTCTCTAATTCTAGGCTCAGTACCTCGCTCTATGTTGAAAATGAGCATAATTATATATTTTGTAATTTATTCTATGTGAAAAGTCGACAAATGAGCCATAGATCCAATTTTCAAGGCAGATGCGACCGATTCTTCGATAATTGTGACGGTGACCTTCATTACAAGGTCACAGTGACCTTATACATCCAGATCCGCAAGGATGTCTAGTGAGGTGATATTCTACATGGATCAAGGATCATTTTGGTATATGTCATCCTTTGACAGCAGACCGGTCCTAAAATTCCAAAATGTGGGTACCTTGCTCCCCAGGTAATATGCAGTGACCAAGAGCATGGTTAAAGAGAACTTAGTACCATAGTAGACACTCATATGTTGATGTAAATTCAGAGAAATTCGCACTTCAAAACAATTACATCATAGACAGTTTATTCGACCTCAAATCTGCATCAGACTGCTCTTCACACATGCTGTTCATTGGATTGTTACAGGTACTGCCATAACTTGTACATGATGCAATGCGCCCAGCATCATTTTTGACACAAGTACATTTCATACTCATGCACTGTAATTTGCATTTACAAGTTAACAGCCCGGGACAGCACTTTGAGTTTGCCATTTTAGTTAAAGCTGTTTATTAGTACACTCTTCCCACCTATAATCTAGTGCGTGATATTGTTTTGGCCTAGGGACTGTCGCTAAATACCAAACACTAGCTTGGAGATAAACGATTTTGATATTAAGGTTCAATACAACCACAGTCTATGGCAGGTGGTCTTGTGTGTTCTTTAGCATACATATCCCTGCCGGAAATGCATTTATAGCTGCTTGTGTTGATGATAGTGGATAGTGCTGCACAACAAACCTTTTTGCATCGGCCCTTCATTTAACTCCCCTTTCCTAAGTAGATTAGCACACTGTCAATGAACGCCCGCCATTCTTTCTTCTTGCCATATCCAAGAAACTGACTTGTTGTGCCATAGCCTGACACTGAGTGAAATGCTGACAAACTGGTGCCGGCATCATCAGGTATCTCGTTGTGAATTACGTGTAGTGGTATGTATTGGATTTGTTGTGGTTCCAGCATGCATCCATAGTGTAGTGACTACAATTGTGCTACAGAAATGAACAAGAAAAACAAGGACATCTATGGCCCTGCACTTGGCTATTAACCGTTGATAACCAGCTTGGACTGCAGAAAGTGTGTGAAGGATGATCTATGTGTCCACTTCCCCGTGTGGTGATTTCAAGGACTTGTCTACTCACCATTGGACGATTCCCTATATGGTGGATCTGCAACGTATCCTGCTGTCACAACAAGCTTTTCTTCACTCATCGCAAGCCTTCATTGTTCGATCAGCTGATGAGGCAAGCAGTTTTCAAGTTCTGATTTGTTCTCTGTGATGTCCATGAAGGCCTTCCATTGCTGAAGTAGAAGAGTACCCATGTTATCAATATGACTGCGAATATGTCCATGATGAGTCAAAGTGCGTTTTGTCCTTGTGGCCTCCTTCATAGACGATAGTTCATAGTGATCAAATGCAACATCAATTCTCATACATGTGTCACTGAACTGACTATGTATATGCGACCCACACCTCGTGTGTGATGGAATCGATCACCGAACTTCCTGACTATCAATTTCCAGAAAACTACAGGTAACCTGTTAAATATTTTGGAACTAATTTGACCGCCCAGTTAAATTAGTTTCAAAAGATTAAACCGCATCTTTATTAAATAGTAAAGGCATACGATTCGTACAACAACGCTTAATCCATCACCCATTATGCCTTCGTGACGTTTCTTGTTTACGTGATGCATGACGTCATAGATTATGACGTCATCCCACACGTCCCATAGTTGATTATGGCGTCATATGATGGATGGATAAACTAGAAAGATCCATTGGACAGAGCTTACGGCATATTGGTATGTTCATATTGTAGAACCTTTTAACGATCAAGGGTTCTTCCCCTTAAGCTGCCAAATCAATCTCATGAATATATCACGATCCGCCTCCATATTCTTTTGTTTCTTTTTCTTTGAATGCTCTCTTGCAACTCTAGATTTTCGCAAAGGCCCTCGAGTTTTGATTTGGAATTCATCCACATAATAATTGTCCTGAAAGATCTTTGGTTGAGATGCACACATGTATTAGCTCAGGTCATGTTTGGTTAAATACTTAGAATCTAGTGAAATGGTCAACCAAGCGGAGAATATCTACTTCATCTCTTTTGATTCCACCCCACCCCCACCATTTTTTTGTTCAGTAGTGGCTCTACTTGACTTACCAAACATCATCCTCATTGTGTCATCATCAAGGCGAGCTGTGTTTGTAAGGCTGTGCCACCACACGTCAGTAGATTAGGCACCATTTGTCACGTGGGCTGTATGTTCTAGTAATATCCACGATACCACCTGCAACTTTTCCCACCTTGTCCACATGGTCGCGTGCCAAGGCAGTGGACACTTAGTTAAACATGCCATTACTGTCCTTTAATACAAAAATCCCATCTGTGAGCTCTCTGTGCACATCTGGTACCGTGATCTCAAGTTGTTGCATATCGGCAACGTAGACTGAGCCCCATCCAGGAACAATGTTTTCCTGAGTGCACGCACAGTGATCTCTGCTAATTAGCCCTTCAATATCTATCTCTTGAGTCCAATGATGCTTACTCACTCGGAATGGAAGTGGATGGACACAGAAAAGATAATGAAGCCATATTAACTTTACTATCTATATGAATATGTAGGATAATATCCTTTATTAACGTGTTATTAATTTATTCTTCTAAAACCGAGAAAAACATTGTTGAAGTTGTAATTTCCTTTTGTTCTATGTACAATTATGAAATTATAAATGCCTATGTTTACCTACTTGATCACTCTGACTTTCCGAGAACCCTAGCATAGTAAAAGGATATCGATGGAATATTACTGCGATAAAATAAACACGGGGTCAAAAGGTGGACTCAATAGCATTTTGCGATCCCAGGTAACCATACGCATGGTCCTAGGAGGTGACCAACACCCCCAGAAACTGTTCTCCAGTTATACTTTACGGAACAAGAATATGGGTTACAACAAACATTACCGTCTGAAGTTATAGCATTCTAGAACGACTCCATGGATTTTCAAAAAGTCTATCATACAGAAATCTTGAGATGTATTCATAATACTACATAACACCTACACACGCTCCAACCCCCAACCCCCCCCCCCCCCACACACACACGCACGCACGCACTCACTCACACACGCACGCACGCACGCACGCACGCACGCACGCACGCACGCATGCACGCACTCACGCACGCGCACACATACACACCACCACCACCACCACCACCAACACGACTACTCAAGCACCATCACCAGCACCGTCAACAACACTCTTCCACCACCACCACCACCACCACCACCACTACCATCACGACGATCACCGCCAGTGCATTGGCACCTGTTTCCACACAGGTCAGCTCCAAGCCGATGCGCTTGTTGTACTGCTATACTACAATGTTTAATTTTCTCTGTTGTCAGTTTGTATTTTGGGATTTCTTCCGCAAACGCCGCTACCGTAAACCTCTGCTGATCAGCATCATGCTGCACCTATCACTGCAGTTTTCAGGAATAACTGGGGTACGTCCACAACATTACTCTGGAACTATGCGCACACTCACTGTCCTTAGGATAACTGAGAGAAAAAGCTAAGAAAATCGCAAGGGTGTCAAAGTAATTGACCTTTCCATTTTTAGCTATGCCCCGCCCATCACTAGCTAAGCTCCACCCACACCTCGCCGTGTTTGGATTGATCGATCCCCGAAGGCCCTAGCTATCAATTTCCTGAAAACTATGCAGGGAAGCTGTTGAATATTTTGTAACTAATTTGACTGGGTGCCCAGTCAAATTAGTTTCAAAATATTCAACAGAATATTTATTAGATAGTAAAAGCAAACAATGTGTACAACAACTCATAGACCGTCATCAAATATGCGTTCGTGACGTACTTATCGACGTCATTCATGACGTCATCCATTATGATGTCATTCTACACACCGCGTAGATGATTATGACGTCATATGATGGGTGCATACTCTGGAAAGGTGAATTCACATTTCCAGAGTATCCATCTATCATATGACGTATATGACGTCATAATAAGCGAAGTGGCGTCTGGGACGACGTCATAATCACTACGTCATAAAAAATTCTATTTGGCGCGTCCGTAACTCTTACTAGTCGGACACGTACGAATTGTATGTCTCTACTATTTAATAAACGTATTGTTGAATATTTTGAAACTAACTGGACTGGATGCTAGTCAACAGCACATAGTCAAATTAACTCCAAAATATTCAATAGCTTACCTGTATAGTTTCTGGTAGCCAGGGAGGTCAAAGATCGGGCGATGTGTGGGTGGAGCTTAGCTAGAGATGGGCGGAGCATGGGTAATAATGGAGATGTCCATTGGTGTTGAGTGAAAAGTCTCACAGTCCTCTAAACAACTCTGACCATTATCCCTACCTAATTATGAAGGTAATTTGCCAATCACAAACAGAA
>JAVVLW010002783.1:15000-25000 GCA_034401795.1 Chaetoderma sp. LZ-2023a
GGACCGATTTATATACTTTGTACCCTGCCTTCCCAGAATCCCATTTTGTAATTGACAGTAATAACAGTGACGGAGACGATGATGACGACAGTAATGGCAGTGACGACGACAGTGCCAACGAAGATGATGAAGCAGTGACGTCAACGACGACAGTAATGACAGTGATGAGAACAACAGTAATGACAGTGATGACAATGGAAGCAATGACAGTGACTACGACGACAACGATGATGACGACAGTAACGACAGCGATGACGGCGACAATGACGACGACAACAATAATGACATGAACGACCACCACAACAGTAATGGTAGTGACGACGATAACGTCAGTAATGACAGGGATGATGACGTTTGTAATGGCAGAGACGTCGACGGCGAGAGTAATGGCAGTGACGACGATGAGGATATCAATGACAGTGACGACGACAACAGTAATGACTAGCACGACGACAGTAATGAGAAGGACTATAACGACGACAATAATAACAATGACAACGACAACAGTAATGACAAGGATGACGGCGATTATAGTAATGACATGAGGAGAAGGAGGAGGAGGAGGATGATGATGATGATGATGATGATGATGATGATGAGGAGGAGGAGGAGGAGGAGGAGAACGACGACGACGACGGCGGCGACGACGGTGGCGACGACGGTGGCGACGACGGCGACGACGACGACGACATCAGTGGGGACAATGACAACGACGATGACAGTTATGACGACGGTGACGACAGTACTGACAAGGACGACGATGACGACGAGGGAACACCACCACCACCACCACCACCACCACCACCACCACCACCACCACCACCACCAACAACAACAACAACAACAACAACAACAACAACTAGAGCAACGACAACAACAACTGCAGCAGCAGCAACAACAACAACAACAACAACAACAACAACAACATGCAGGCGGACAGACATACATATAGACGAGACAGATCAGCCGCATTACTCACACCGACCTTTGGGCGGTGTGGGTCATAACGTCAACCGATAATTTATATATTCGTAAACTCGGTCTATAGCGTAAAATACATATTTAATCTTTTTCCCTCGTGCATTAATGTAAAATTGATCTGAGCGTAGTAAAGTTCAATTCACTTCAATATAACTATCAGTGTAGAGATGGCCACTGCTATTACGGATGCAGTGGTTGACCCAATAACAAGCTAGTATATACACCTGTGCAAAAGTTAAGCACCAGCAAAAACAATAGAACGTAGAAACATGATGGTACAACTAGGCTGCCATACTTTTTGTCCCCGCGTTAGCTGACATAATTCCAAGTACGAAATGCACATGCATGCATGACTTCACGCCGCTTGATGTCCGTGCGTGGCGGGAAACAGCACACGTGTTCAGTTATGTAAAAGTCCAGTTTGAGGTGTAGAACATTACATACAGATTTAGGCGACAAGATTAGGAATTTTGTGTTCATGACCGTGGTTTATTTGTACAGAGAGAATTAGCTCTTGATTGTGAACCGCTATGGCAAGACGAAGGTTAAGTGATCGTGTGAAATGGCAAATCATAGGCATGCATACCACTGGTATGTCATGCAGAGAGATTGGCAGACAGCTGAACATTAACCATACTGTAATCAGTCGTTTGATTGCAAAACATGGGCAAACTAACGAGGTGAAGGACAGGCCTAGATCTGGAAGACCGAAGAAGACTACTGCCCGTGATGATCGAGCCCTAGTACGCCTTGTTAGGAGATCTCCATTCACCAACAGCAGAGTGCTCAGCCAGCAATGGGAAACGCGCAATAGAGTGTCAATGTCTACCGTCAAAAGGAGACTGTATGCTGCTGGCATGAAAGCTAGGAGACCTGTCAGACGTCCTCTCCTCACTGCACGTCTTCTCGGATGGGACTTTAAACTGAGGTCCCGTCATACAGTGCCCATCACTGTGTGAACGTGAGCTAGGGTTAGGTAGGCAAGAAATTTCGGCATAGTCAAAGTAAACCGGATGCTGAATGGATCCCTCCTCGGATGGAACCACGCAACATACGGATTACAAAACCAAAACCAAATTACTGGAATTAGAAACTTTCGGAATTTTCGAGGGGACTATGGAGGGATGTAACCCGGATGACTGATTGAGTTCGTCCTCGGACGGACACAGTCACCATACGGGCTACCTAACCAATCAAAATCAAACAAGTGCGCGCTGGTGCCTGCTCGGATGATGGCCAGAAGACCAAATGGGTCCCAGGACCCGAAAGACCCCACACCCCAACCTCCCCACTCCCCCCAAAGGGGCCGGGAGGTCTATGACCTAAAGCCCCCCCCCCCCCTGGATGCATCAGGTCATAAGATCGTACGCACCTCCCCCAACCCAACACCTACCCCATCCCTTACCCACCCCTGTTAGGTCCAGGTTAGGCCATCCCCATTACACACGCCCAAGCATGAGGAGCAATAAAAAAAAAAAGCCATGGAAAAGAACAGCAACATGAGACAAAATCGAGAGACAACGATCAACACACACACACACACACAGAGAGAGAGACACAAGCTAATGCACAAACCGACGTCACAAGAATTCACAAGAATTCAACAGAAACCATAAAGGCCAGGCGTGAGTCTAGACCCTAGCATTGGGAACTAGCATATAAACGCCTCAAATATTACAACACACACACTCCTCACTGCACACCACAAAGAGGAGCGCCTGAGGTGGTGCAACGAAAGAAGACACTGGAACATGAGATCCTGGAGACGGGTACACTGGTCCGATGAAAGTCGGTTCCTGCTTCATGCCACAGATGGTCGAACTCGTGTATGGAGGTCCAGACGCACGGCGTACGACCAACGTAACATCATGGAAGAAGTTCCATTTGGTGGAGGTTCCGTTATGATATGGGGGTGCATCTCATTTGATTGTAAGTTGGATCTGTTGACTGTACCTGGAACACTAAATGGACAAAGGTATCAAGATTCCATACTGGATAGAGTTGTGGTCCCTCATTTTGTAAATCATGCACCTGGAACCCACCCTATATTCATGGATGACAACGCCCGACCACATCGTGCTAGAGCTGTGCATGAATACCTCCGCCAGAATGCCATCGAAACCCTACCATGGCCAGCAAGGAGCCCTGACATGAACCATATTGAGCATATCTGGGACATTCTGGGAAACATGGTGAGAAGGAGGGATCCTCCTGTGCAGAACCTACAGGAATTAACAGACGCACTCCATCTTGAATGGCAACGAATACCACAATGGCGTATCAGTCGGTTGGTGACCAGCATGAGACGTCGTGTCCAGGCCGTCATCCAGGCACAAGGTGGATATACCCGGTATTAATAATGACAGTCTCAAACTCGTGCACAGATGTTAAACTTCGTTTTCAGACACCATTAATGACAATCTAGCCACGTGTGTCAACTGTAGGGCAATAGTTGTCAGTTGTGTCAACGTAACCATATTCAGGCCTCGTTTTCAAGTTCAAACAAAAACATACAGTGTTTCCCCACCATCATAATCAGCATTCCTCTAGTTGCATTATTACCTCTTGCACTAAGATGGATGGGTACATAAATGTTTATGCTATTGCTTTCTTCATAGCACATGAATATACCCTCGCATGTGCGTAAAAATAGGATGGTGCTTAACTTTTGCACAGGTGTATATATAATGCCCATGAACCGTTAAACACGATAATGAAGTACATTTCCTGACACATTTCGTCAACCTCTGTGGTATGTTGGCTAATAGAATACAGATCAATGAATTATGCTCACTGTTGATGTTTATGTTGGTTCATCCTCTAGGCAATCTATTCATCCCAGTACCGCCTGTGTTTTCGACAGACCTTTTGCACGAATGCATTTCTTATAACACGGTTTCCTATTCCATATATCACCGGATTTACCGTAGAATTTGAAAGCGTTAAGAACAATGCAATTTGCCGGGATAGAGACGATACACTCCCGTGTCCTTTCATGCCCCACACCAGTAACATCACGTCAAGTGGGCATATGCAAATGGCAAACCATCCCACTGTGATTGATTGAACGATTACCGCTTTTAGCTCAGATTTGTACCGTCTTAATCGGCTTGTATCAGAGTTATTCTCTACCGCAATGCGCCTTGCGTGTGACCAGGCCACAGAGAGGATACGCCCGTAGATGACAGAAACGACGGCTAGTATTGTAAGCATGAACGCTGCAGATGTTGTAATGTAGGAGTAAGAGAATACATCAAGGAAGGTACATCTCCAGACAGTTGAATTCTGGAAAATGTCTTCATCCTCTAACCTCCATCCCATGAGCGGAAATGAAGTGAATATCACAGGAAGTATCCAGCACATGGTTATTAGAATTCCAACTGTACGCTTTGTCAACATCCGGGTGCGGTGTAAGGGATATAAGATCCCGATGTACCGTTCGATACCAACAGCCAATAAATGAAACATTGACACGATCGGTACGGTCAACATGACACAGTTGTAGAGAACACACGGGAGACTTTCAGTTAATGTGAACACAGGTGAGAGATTGAGAATGGTTGCTGGAGTGATGACCAAACCGACGATTAGATCACTGCTCGCGAGGGAGAGCAGTATCAGGTTTGTTGTCGTTTTCAGATATTTGTGAGATAGTATGGTGAAAATAAATAGCGCATTTGGTATGATTGTGAGTACCGCCAAACAGATGAATATGGTTACCACTTCAGGATATATGCCCGCTGTAGCCGACATCTCTGGTGCGGGTGTGACATCCATGTTTGACGACGCAAGACGTCACCTGTGTAATACAAAGTGCAGACATACATTACAAATATTTATCACACTCGCTTTAACTGTCTCGCTGCTGCAAGCCACCAGACAATAATTTCAATGAGCAGAACACCTGGAAATGATGAATATTTTGGAAACAATTTGACTGAAAGTTGTTGGTGGCTTAGCCACCAACAACTTTCAGTCAAACCGTTTTCAAAATATTCACCATCCAGTGAATATGTCGTCTGCAAATACTCAGCCGTCAGACAGTTAAGAAAAGTTCTCAAACGGTTGCAATTTCTGTTTCAAATTTGTCACAGGAGCTTAGTAAGATGGAATGGACCTTTCCATGTTCATCCATCCATCACATGACATCATATGACATCATAATCACATACGTGACGTGTATTATGACGTCATAATGATAACGTCATGAATGATTCGAAATAGTCCGTCTTTAGAGCGGTTAATATAATCTGACACCCAATTACTTTACTGATGAGACAAAACTTAGGTTGGCTCCTTTAAGCCTGTAGTCAAATGCGATTGTTTGATTTTTCTGCTGAGGCACATTATGTTAAATTTTGCAACATTGTACAACTCTCTGGATAAAAAACTCCGGATCCAGATCGGATCAAATTCTGGATTTACGGATATCTCATACACTATTGGTACAACCTGGCTCAATTTTAAAATTTCAATTCTAAAATTCGACAACTTTAGGCGTGTTCCGGAAAATCTTGAAAGAAATACAGAATCCGTAGCTATTCGAGGTTCTATCTACCTGATTAGATTTTTGCAACTGAAATGGCTGGCTTGATAATCTAGCCAATCACGTCAGGGGCAACAAATGGGCATTTACCAAATACGTTTCAATTCACTTGGCAACTCTTGTCCATTAAAAGCGTAATATTGTAAAACTATACGTAATGTTACGCTTGAAATTGTGCATTATTTTTATTCCCACCCCACCTCACGACCCTGTCATCTTCGATTTTGAGAATAGATCAAGAAATTTTACAAGTAATATTATAAAATTGGTGTGACCTAACAGAAAACTATCACTACCGAGATTACTAGTACTTTGTTGTTTTCAGAATAAACAGCAGACGTTAAATGAGAAATGATGCCGTTAAGCCAATTTCTCGTGGCAAGTATCGACCGATGACTTTAATAATAGAAGCAATTATCTTGATATCTGCGCATAAACCAATGTATGTGTTTGCCAATAATTTATCCAGGCAATAGTAACTAGTTACACAAGTTACCAGTGTTTGTATGTCTGCCTATTAGCATCAGCATAATGAAGGAATTAGCATGGCAACAATACACCAATGTACATAGCCGTGACTTCATGCGGGACTGAGGCATTATCATGTGATAGGACCCCATGGCAACCAGGGAAGAATGGGTCGATTAACTTTGGGTCATAATGTC
Source organism: Chaetoderma sp. LZ-2023a (assembly GCA_034401795.1). Lineage (NCBI taxonomy): Eukaryota > Metazoa > Mollusca > Caudofoveata > Chaetodermatida > Chaetodermatidae > Chaetoderma > Chaetoderma sp. LZ-2023a. Next base: position 21,193 of record JAVVLW010002783.1, read on the forward strand.
ATGAAAATACAAATTTTATCTGTTTGTCTGTCGTTCGGTCGGTCGCGGTCAGTCGGTCAGACATTTTGTCGGTCGGACATTCATTCATTCATTCATTTATTCGTCCATTCGTTCGTTCGTTCGTTCGTCCATTCGTTCATTCGTTTGTTCATTCGTTCGTTCGTTAATTCGCTCGTTCGTTCGTTTCTTCCTTCCTTCGTTTGTTCATCCATTCGTTCGCATGTTCGTTCGTTCGTTCCTCTGTACATATGTCATTCCATTCGTTCGTTCGGTCGTTCTTTCATTCATAAACATTATTCTTTGGTTACCAGACATTATTACATTATCAGTACTCATGTCCGGCTAGCATCCGGACGGTAGAGTTACTATCGTCAACAGAGAAGAGTAAGCGGAAGAGGGTATTCACTTTTCCAGAGTATTCATCCATCATCTGACCTCGTATGACGTCATAATCAGCCCAGCGCGTGTATAATGACGTCACAATCATTACGTCACAAATGGTTCCATATACACCGTCACCAAATCTCAAATAATCCGACACATTGTATGAATTGTATGTCTTTGTAATTGTTTGCTATTTACTAAACATGCTGTTGAATATTTTGAAACTAATCTGACTGGACGCTGTTGCTGCCTTAGGCAGCAACAGCACCCAGTCAAATTGGTTTCAAAATATTCAACAGGTTAAATGTGTAGTTTTTTTGGAAATTGATAGTCAGGGTGTTCAGAGATAGGTCGAGCCAAACACGAGCGAAGTGTGGGTGGAGCTTAGCTAGAGATGAGCGGGGCATAGCTAAAACCGGAAAGGTCCATTGCGTGTTCGCGTCTGCATGAGTGCATGCGTGTACACAGAGCTTTATCTAAAATGAATTATCGATCTGATGTGGCTCACCCTTTAACACAACAAGGAATCTTATCCTAAAAGATGATTTCTAGACGCTAGCCGAGATCGGATCAAATTCTGGATATATTGATATCTCGGACAAGACCGGTTTGGCTCAAATGTAGCCCCGTGATTGGCTTCTGTGAAAGATACGCTCTGACATGAACCTGTTGGTATCAGAGATACAAATGGTCAGCTGTAAGCGTCGGATATTCATTGAACAGATAATAGCGTGTTCATAACGGGAACAAAAAGACCGTCTGTAAAAGTACAGCTGGCATGTGTTCCAAAAAACTTTAAAACATAATTTCCCAGAATCTAATTTTCAAAATAACTATACAGGTAATCTGTTGAATGTTTTGAAACTAATTTGACAGGGATCGTTTGCTGCCTATTGCATCAACAGCTCCCAGTCAAATTACTTTCAAAATATTCAACAGAATGTGTATAAAGTTGTAAATTCACCAAAGACGTACGATTCGTACACTGTAGTGACGGCGTTATGTCATTTTGATTTCGACGACAGCTAATAAATGACATATTTGATTGTGACGTCAAATACTTGATTGAAAGAGTTAATTCTCAACCCCCACCCCCACCCACTCACCCACTTTACCTGAATTAGTCATCTAATAAATTCACGATGAGGGGATAAAATCAGTAACAATTGTTTCATGATTGGTGTATTTATTATATATTTTCCTGTATATGTTTTATGGTGTGGACTTGTGTATTTATGACATATTTCTATACATGTGTTTCAGGATAAGGCGGACTGGCTCACATTCGTGCCTGTTGCTGCTCTTGTATTATTTATAATTTCATTTGCTCTCGGGCTTGGTGAGTTAACTTGCCCATTTTTACCACGCAGACATCCATCCTCATCCTCGTACCTAAGCGACTCCCCTAATCTTATAGATATCGTTCTCATAGCATGCCTAATACCACGATTAACATGATCGATCCCACTGATTACATAGAACCTATACTTTAAAATGTATGATATGTTATGTTGAATATATGTCAACGTCAATGGAACGGCTAATCATATGGTAATAGTCGCTTCCAGCTGAGTAACTACATATTCAGCACTTGGTATGAAACTTCGATTTATTGAATGCTAGAGGTGGGAGGTATTATCTATACGTAACTGTATCGCCGCAATACAATGCCATTAACAATACACATCTTGATACATTCTTCCCAAACCGATACGTATCGTCTAGAGCAGATGCAAAATGACACCACTTGTTCGGGTAATTCTGACTAACAATTTGGTCGATGTTTGTGAAAATTGTTCTCTGTTCAGAAAGTTTAGATCAAAAAGTTAGCATTAAAGTTAAAATTAGCATTAAAGTTAAAATTAGCATTAAAGTTAAAGTTAGCATTAAAGTTAAAGTTAACATTAAAGTTAAAGTTAGCATTAAAGTTAAAGTTAGCATTAAAGTTAAAGTTAGCATTAAAGTTAAAGTTAGCATTAAAGTTAAAATTAGCATTAAAGTTAAAGTTAGCATTAAAGTTAAAGTTAACATTAAAGTTAAAGTTAGCATTAAAGTTAAAGTTAACATTAAAGTTAAAGTTAACATTAAAGTTAAAGTTAACATTAAAGTTAAAGTTAGCATTAAAGTTAAAGTTAGCATTAAAGTTAAAGTTAACATTAAAGTTAAAGTTAGCATTAAAGTTAAAATTAGCATTAAAGTTAAAGTTAGCATTAAAGTTAAAGTTAGCATTAAAGTTAAAATTAGCATTAAAGTTAAAATTAGCATTAAAGTTAAAGTTAGCATTAAAGTTAAAGTTAGCATTAAAGTTAAAGTTAGCATTAAAGTTAAAGTTAACATTAAAGTTAAAGATAGCATTAAAGTTAAAATTAGCATTAAAGTTAAAGTTAGCATTAAAGTTAAAATTAGCATTAAAGTTAAAGTTAGCATTAAAGTTAAAGTTAGCATTAAAGTTAAAGTTAGCATTAAAGTTAAAGTTAGCATTAAAGTTAAAGTTAGCATTAAAGTTAAAGTTAACATTAAAGTTAAAGTTAGCATTAAAGTTAAAGTTAACATTAAAGTTAAAGTTAGCATTAAAGTTAAAGTTAGCATTAAAGTTAAAGTTAGCATTAAAGTTAAAATTAGCATTAAAGTTAAAGTTAGCATTAAAGTTAAAGTTAGCATTAAAGTTAAAATGAAACTAATATATTGGTCCTTAACCCTTTAACCCTCAAATATGTTTTTAAAATTTCAATTCTTTCATTAAAAATGTTCATTTGCAGACCAAGAAGACTATTTTTTAAATTTGACCACTGGAATGACTGGCTCGGTTATCGAGCCAGTCATTCCAGTGGTAAATTTTCAAAAATAGTCTTCTCTTGTCATCTGCATATTTTTACCCTTTAATTCCTAAATTTAGTCAATTTAGTCAAGAAAATCGGAATATTTGCTTATTGAATGCCCATTTGCAGACCAAGAGAAGACTATTTTTGACAATTTACCGGTGGAATGACTATCTCGGTTATCGAGTCAGGCATTTCAGAGGTGAATTTCCAAAAATAGTATTTTCTTGGCCTGCAAATGGACATTCCTCAAAACCACCAAGTCCGGTTTTGCGCGGCTTCCTGGTAAAAGCGTTCACTCATTGCACTATAGAGAAGCGTTTTTTAAAAATATTCTAACATATCGGGTGACATTTTCCACAGAAATCCTCTTTGCAAAGAGACTGAATGTCTTGAAATCACTGATAACGTCTCAAAATATCTTATTATGGTACATCGAAACCTTTCCTGTAGACACTGGATGATCACTATCACGTCTGTGGCATGATCAGATGCAACGTGGTTATCGGAGTATGACATTTTTGCTTGATTATTTCAAGGCCAATTACACTTAGAGCTGCATAGAGTGTGAAAAACTGCCATACAGCTTAGTTGCAAAATATTAA
>JAVVLW010002788.1:0-25000 GCA_034401795.1 Chaetoderma sp. LZ-2023a
TCAAAACATAATTTCTTTTGGGACTTAAGTGAATTATAAGACATCCTGCGGGGTCATGACTCCCACAAGACAATCCCATATTTACAATGTGTACAGATTTTTCCTTAGGATATTCATATCATAGACAACACATAACAGGTTATCACCTAAATTACACTTAAAATCGCGGGTTCAAATCTCACTATGTGTTATTAGTAAATGTTATTGCAGATAGTAGAGCACGATGGACAACTTGATGATGTTTGATTTTGATTGATGATGATTGATGTTGATTGATGTTGATTGATGTTGATTGATGATGATGATTGATGATGATGATTGATGATGATGATTGCTTGATGTTGATTGATGTTGATTGATGATGATAGATGCTGATTGATGATGATAATGATAATAATGATGATGATGATGATGATGATGATGATGATGATGATGATGATTATGATGATTGATGGTGCTGATTGATGATGATGATGATGATGATGATGATGATGATGATGATGATGATGATGATGATGATGATGATTGATGATGATTGATGATGATGATAAATGATGATGATGATGATGATGATGATGATGATGATGATGATGATTGATGATTGATGATGATTGATGATCATGATTGTTGACGATGATTGATGATGATTGATGATGATGATGATGATGATGATTGATGATGATTATGATGATTGATGATGATTATAGACATAATGCTGGATCACAAATACACACTATGCATCATGTCTCCATACAAACTAATCAAACAAACGCATAGTCACGCCCAGTGTCACATCGGCATGAGGGGATTACCCACAGGCCCCTCCAGCTGCCTAGGTAATGCTCACTTGGCAGAACGCTAAAGTGCCTACCATCTGCACCTCTGCAGACTCTAGCGTGCTCACATATGACACAGAGAATCTGGTGTTGTAGCAGGAACTGCGGCTGCAGACAACCCAGCACTACCCTTTCTACACCATAGAAGTGGCGAGTAGACTCACTTTGCTCACGTTGGTGAAATCGGTCATAGATATTTTTTCTCAGATGGTCACGGAAGGGATTGTACTGGGGCTCATCTTGGAAGTGGGCCCACTGGGCATCTAATATCATGGCTGTCTCAGTTGTCATGGCATCCGCACTCAATACTGTGACAACGAGAACAGATACAAGTAATAGTGGTGCCAGCATATTGACTCTATATATGGAGGGTTAAACCGAACAAGGTGAACCCCTCGAGAAATATCTGTGTCATATCGAGACCTGTGCCATCCTCGATGCTGATCTTCATCCCATCTGGGACAGGTCTTATTTGCTTCACTTTGCCACCAGCTAGAAGCCGCAGCTCTAGCACAATATGGGTTGTTTGTGGACTTATGAGCCTGACATGCTCGAGCAGCTTCACTGAGCCCATCCTTCTTCACAGCAGTGGAGAGTGGGGTGACCTCCTTGTCAATAACCACTGGAGGTCTATATAGTGGCACCCACATTCGCCACTTACCACAAGGTCCAGTGCGATACCACACCGCATTCTTTTCGAAGACTATCTGCAGCTGTTTCGCCAGGGTCAACACCACACCATCATGTGACATCGGTGGGGCATGCTTCACAGTCGGCTCTAAAACATGAAAGCTGAGACCAGCGTCCAAAGTGGTAACATCCTCAACCTTGTCTAGTGACTGCTCTATCAGGGGGTGGAGGATGAATTTCTTCTTCGGGAAGTCACAGCGGAAGACTATCTTGTCCCCATCTCTTTCTCGGTCCAGACGTTCCTTCGAGACATCCTTTAGGTCAGTGAGCAGCGCTACACCATCTCCACCGACGGGATGGAGGAAGAATCTCTTGGAGTCTGCTCCATATTGGAGGACGAACGACTTGCCATCGCTTTCCTTAACCTTGGCGGCATCAACGTTGTACACGTCCATGAGATCAGCTAGACCAGTTGAGTGAGCAAATATCGGCTCCATTGTATATACATAGGGTTTAAAGGGAGTGTATAGCTATGCCGATTGTCTGATTGCTCCTCCAAAACGGGGAGAATGTCATCAGGCCATCTCTAGTTGGTAGCCGTGCAGTTCAGTATCGCATAGAATGGGTTCTCTTCAAGGTGGCTCAGGATTCCAGCATGTACATACACGCCGATGTGCCACCCGGAAGTATCGACCACAGCTCACTGACTGAAATAGGGTTAGACATGATAGAACATCTACCAGGAGCCACCAGCAAACTGTGGAAAGCGATCAGTCCCAACATGTTCACCCACGTAAATCACCTGTTTGACAGCTCCACCATTAGTCTATATGCCAGCATAGATGGTCTATCAGATGCCCAATTAGAGTTTATGCTGCTACTACTTATTGACCTATCCCCATCATGACGATATCATAACTGATCTATCATGCATTCGCCGAGTTGTGGAAAAAGGAGTTAGAGGAGCCATACACCGTCCTCCTTGTTCTTCTCGAACAGGCAGATATAGTGGTACAGGAAATGCGTTGTCGACACCAAGGCGAGTGACTGCAGTGGGTGAGCTGGTATGAACAGAATGCCAGAGAGGCATGGAGACGAAGGGACTACAACTGTGTCCAAGAATAGGAGAGCCTCATCCGGCAGGAGGAGGGCATCGTAGGGTCAAACTTGTATGATTCATGTAATCATATCACGGGTGATGAGTCTGTAGAGCAGTGAGAAGAGGAGAGGGTGCAAAAGTATAAATCCACCAACGGCGGGCGTACTATCAGAGTGACAAGGTGAAGTTCCAGATGTCACGCAAGCTACTGGCCGCTGACATGTCGTTCCGAGGGGTGTTTGAGGGAGGTATGTCTCCATACCAAGAAGCTAGTTCGGTTCTCCAGGCTTTCCAAGATGAATCCCACAATGACTCATCAGCAGATGCTACAGGTGATGCAGTGCTAGCACGACTTTAAGAACTAGGTATACCATGGCTAAATTGGAGTAGCGAAAGCAGCCTGAACTATATCCTGCATTAGCACCTGAGGAGGGTGCTACAGTACACGGCTGGCGACTCCAGGAGATTGGCACCATTAGGCAGAATCTTGTTCATGAGGCAGAAAAGTACAGCAGAACATGCAGGCGATATAAAACAGCCTACAACAGTCTAGCACGCACGACCACAGCTGTGGGTGTGAATGGAGCGAGTGCTGGTGTGGCCACCGTTGCCATCCTCGCTACAGGGGTGGGTGCTATCGTTGCTATCCCACTGGGTGGCGAAACCCTTGTCGCTAGTGTCCTGGCCACGGGCTTGGCAGTTGGACAGCGTCAGATCACCAGAAAGCTGGAGAAACATGCTAAGTATGCAACACGAGTGCAGAGCAGCCTACGGGCTATCGGCGAGTCTGTCAGCAAAGCTCTCGAGGATGGGCAGGTCAGTGATGAAGAGTACCACCATATATTGAAGCTCCAAACCCTGTACCGCACAGAGAAACCCAAAGTGCGCCAGCCATACCTCAAAGGGTCCAGCGGGTGGGTGGACATGGAGGAGTTAAAAAACAAAATGCTGCGGTGGGGCCACGTCAAAGATCTCTACAGTGCCAAATAGTATGTTGGATCCATGGTTGGAACAGTGGCTTTAAGATGACTACTATAGATGGCCTTCCCGACGACCCTCACGACAATCAATCAGTGCCAACCGCCCCTCCTGGGTACACTCTGGATCTGCTCGACACGTGGTCTCCTGGATGACATACCGGACCTAACACCTATTTTGATCACAGTCGACGGGCTGTCCCGCATCAGCCTCTCGGTCAATCCACGACCACTGACCAACTTCGCAATCACCATCAAGGATGCGAAGAAAGCTCATACCTGGATGGCAGGCCCGAATCTCTCATTCTGGAACAAACAGCTGAATTTTGCCTTGTGGTGTGCCACGGCAGGATGCGGTGTTGGCGCGGGTTTGCTGCACTCCTATTCTGGTACCCCCGAAGCTGTGCTTATTTCCAGTTGTCTCAGATTGCATGTATACTACATGGTGAGACGAATCCTCCATGAGCTGGGTGCAAGCCTGCCTGATACGAATAATTTTGATTCGCAGACCGCGGGCACTGCTAGCTACAGTCTCTCAGCAGCCAGTAGACTCCAACGAGAGTGCAATGCCCACTCAGACAATCGTTTCTATGGTGGAGACAACGGTGGTCTAGGCATTATGTATGGTGACCCGAGACGAGACTACTCAGGCTTGCCCTATGAAATACCCCGAAAAATAAGCCGTCAGAAGACAGCAACGTTCTCATTCGATCCAGACTCAGAGCCTGAGGCACTGGTGCAGAATATGCGTATCACCAGAATCAGGCAGGACCATCCAGAGGAGTGGAAATACTTTATCCCACACACAACCTCAGGACTCACAGCAGCAGGCATCATTCGAATCAACCAGTCCTTAGAAGCATTATGTTATTGTCACCTGACAGCCCAGACTAAACTGTGCCATTCATGGATGGGGTGAGTGAAAAAGCGGTGCAGACAATGTTCAGCTGTCTCGTTGAGGACATGATCATTGTTACAGATCCCAGTAGCCTCATTGCCAAGTTTCAGCAAGCCTTACAGAAGGCCCATCGTAAGCTCTACTTCGCTATATCGTCATACCTACGACTTATTCCAAGCAATATAATTGTGAATGGCGAGGATCTGACGATTAGGAGGTACAATAACATGATAGTCGAGGGGAATTCCCCAGGGGTGCACTTTGGGTTTAACACTGACATCAACACGGCCACGCATGTCATTCCAACTGTCATTCCGACGGTCATTCCGACTGTCATTCCGACTGAAACAGCAGTTTCGACCGTCGTTCCGACAACAGCAGGAGTGCTGGATGACAAACGGCGGCCCTTGCTGACACCAACCACCCCGCCCAGCAGTGTTTCCAATGAAGGCACTGCTAGCATGACGATAGTCCTACGAGTGGTGTCAGGTCTGGCTATTGCTGTGCTCATCACCAGTCTTCTCCGCCGCTAGTAGATCCTGCTCGCATAGTTTGAAATCCTGCTCTACGAGTGGTGCGGGAGTCATGGCTGAGATTGCCTGAACTAGCTTGGCCTGCCCGACAGCCCCCCAAATACGCTGTCAGCATGCACACCCAAGGACTGTATGGTTCGGTGGTACAGCCTTTTTCAAGCTTGTAGTAGCGCAGAGCCTTATTCAACTCAGAGTCGGGAGATGTCATGGATGCCTGCAACTGCTGGAACATGTCCGACAGATACTCCCGATCCTTGTAGAATCCTTTAGTACACAGGAGCTGCTCTACAATACTGCCTCCCATAATGAGGTATTCGACGAAGCATATCTGCCCCTAGGTAGAGTTTCACAGCTGTCAGCCCCTCTACTACCTCAGCGTTATAGAGCTGGGCGAGCTCATCTGGTGACTTCTTCTTATAGTCCTTCAATTAGGCGTGGAAGACGTCATAGTACCTAGTACATAGGACTAGTAGGTCCATGGTTTAAACTGCTATTTATAGCACAGAACTGTATGGATATTCCCGAGTACCATTCTAATCAGCTAACTGATGCAGACTGGTCAGATCTGCTTAGTGCCCTCGAGGTAGAACATACACGTTTAACCTCGTTGTATACTTGGCTCTATAAAGATGGCTTAAATGATGACGTTGGTACAGATTGTAAAGTAAATCCCGGAGAGCCAGGTGAGTCTCCAGAAGGTGGAGAAGCTGCTCAAAAGCAAGACCCATAAGCTACTGACACAGGTAAAACCCCTGGATATTCAGGTCGCCAGTAATGTGGCCGTGTATGTGGCCGTGGTGAAGATGACATGTGGTAATGAGGTTATTCCTGCTGCTGGAGCCGCTGTCCTCACTACAGTGGCAAGTACGGTTGTCAACCACTGTCTAGGAATAACACATCCCATCATAAAGATCGCCATCAGTGGTGCCTCCTATACTGTTGCCGCTAAGATCATGGGCGAACGCATCCCTCTAATGGAAGGCACGGTTTAGGGCTAGCGACGAGTGCTATGGCCGAGATCATCGTGGCCTATGTCTAGGTTTAAGCTGCTATGTCTAGCAATATTGTATACCTCAACAATGTCTCTGTCACTCACAGACATAGAGAGCAAAGAGCTAGGTGATTTCGCTCACTTGGGAGAGGAACGTCTCGGTTCAGATGGGACTGGTGCCCCCATCTCCTTCCTACACTTCGATGAGAAGGGAGAAACTCGAGAGATCCGAGGTAACATCCCAGCCAGAGATCTCATCGGAACACTGACACGGTAGGGCAATAAGCCATCAACAAGGCCAAGACTGTATACAAGGGGATGGGCATCAAAGACATGGCAGTGATGCTCGGTATGCTCGGAGTCGACGAGGCTGGTGCCATCAAGGTTATGGCAGAGTCCTACACACAGGACCTGGTTAAGGATCTCCTGAAACCACGGAGCTCATTCCATCAAGATGGGGAAAAACTCATGGTAGGCACCATCAGCCTGAGCCATATCACGATCGATGGCCAAGCGAATGCAACAGCAAAGGTGCAACTACCCCAGGTGAAGAAGTCAGGATTCTTTGGCCTACCATTTAAGATCGCATAATAAGCATGGCTGCTCGAGCTTGCGTCATACAGATACTCGAGGTACTAGACACTGTGGGTACTGACACAGGCCCTCTGTGTTACCTTCTCAGCTGTTGTTGGGATGTCATGCTTGACACCTCTATCGCATCCTTCATACCCGCCGGCGGTACAATGCTACCCACACAGCAGGCAAAAATCTGGTACAGGAAGTACTGCCATTTAATCTCGCAGATATAGACGAGCTATGGCTGAAGAGCTGTTGGCCATCCTTCATGTGCACGTGCAACATGTCAGTGCCATACAGTAGCAGATCAAATGATGCCAGTCAGATAGTGCTGATGATTGCCCCGTCAGGACATGGGAAAAACATCTTGCTGTGGGCCCTGCTCCCCGAACATCTTCAGTCTCTATACATCCTCCTGGTGTCCGACTCCGCCACTGAGGCAGTCGACAATAATGATCAGTGGTACAACGGTCCAATCGCCAAGATGCACAAGCTGCAAGCACTGATGGAGAAGCTGCTTCTGGATCGACTAACTGAACCACTTGTTCTAGTTATCGACGCCTCCACGATGGACCAGATCACTGACTGTCAGTCGGGTCGACATGCATAACTGCTGTGTCAGCCGGGATGTTTTTTCAGGCTTGAGGAAATTCGTCCGTGGTCTCCGCTGCTTCGTCCACGGTTTCTGGTGCTTTGTCCATAGACTCCGCAGCCCCAGAGGGTTTGGGTAGGTGTTTCTGAAACTCTATCCACTGAGGATCAGAGGTTATTACCCTATTCCTCTGAAACTTCTCGCAGATGATCCACTTCGCCCATGCCTTCTTAGCATTTGCCTTGAGGAAAATCTTGATGAGTTTGTCCTGATAGTTCTTCTCGGGGAATATTCTAAATGCTGCCTCATCTCTCGCCAGCCTCTCGCGCCCTCGTGTGTTGAAAATTTGCTCACTGGCCTCCTTTCTACCTTCTGTATAGCTGGCAGCCAACCCAGTGGCATGTCCAGCCTCATGGCTTTCAGTCGCATGTGTACTGATGTCCTCTCCGAAGTAATCTATGGCCCCAGCATGTATATCATCCAACATCCGGTGTTCATCATCAGTGAGCATATTGAATATGCCAGCCCACTTCTCTACAATTAGGAGATCTTTGGGATCAACCCTAGCCTTCTGGAGAGCTAGAATTACAGGACTCTTAGTTGGTGCCCTGGGAAGACCTAGTGACCTGCCCTGAGCACTGTCAAACTTCCGGTAGAGCATCCGAGCCAATAATTCCTTCGTACTACGGGCTGGTGTGGTCTCCTCTATGGCAATCAGTATCTCTGCAGGGGGGAGCTTGGCTCGCTCGTGGATAATGTTGACATCACGAAGTAGATGTCGGACTCTGTCATTCGGCATGCTCTTTGGGAGCAGGGTCTGGCCACCATCTGGTTTCTTCTTGGAAGTGGTCGGTGGTGTTACATCCACCACCAATAGGTGTCTGCCCTCCAAAGACGAACTGCTGGAGAACTTTACCAAACATCACCGTTTAAAACCTGTATATACAGACGTTTAAACATGCAGCAGTATGTACAGCATCCAGATAGGGCAGTTGAACCTGTGGTCTCGCACCTCACTGATCCTGATGCGAACCCTTTATCCACAGCGGGGAAGTTCATCGACTTCACCCTTCGGGGACAGATCCATGAGATTAGGAGCATGACGCTCAAGTTTAAGCTCAAGAGCACAGCAGCGAAGGAGGTAGAGGTCCCGCAGGTGGTGAGCAGGTGGGAGATCATGCAGAGCAACAACACCCTGGACACCACCTTTGTGAATGATGAGTACTGGGTCCTGGCTCCACTGGCTCATGGACCCTCCTATTATGTGAAGGGGAAAGGGTACTATGCTGTCAGATGTAATGAAGGCTTCACATAATTCGACCTACAACCAGACATGGAAATACTGGTCGCAGTGCCACTCTTCTCCCTCTTCGAAAACACACATGTGAACCCGGTCTTGATACTCTAGACAACGAATCCTACATGTAGAGCGAGCGCATCAGCAGGTCCAGGCCATGGCTAACAAGCATCTAGAGTTGACATTGCAACGAGGTGGCTCGGATTGCATAGTTGTAGCAGTCTTGGTTCAGAAGGGAGGGGTGGTCAAGGGGGTGGGGGAGCAAGACGACTTCAAACTTGTGGTGGCTGGGACCAACGTTCTCGGTGAGGTGCACGATCTAGCTGATTGCTGTCTCTATCGACAGAAAATGAAGCTGTATGCTTTACTCTGCCTGACCAGTGGCCACGAGGACCGCGAGTTGGTGCTCGAATGGCCGAACAGCCTGTGCCACTTCGGCGGTAGGGACATCCTGGCTAACCATGGCAACCATCTCAGCTTTCACTTTGGGAACCTTTTCGGAGAGTGGGGGGGGGGGGGGGTTGGAACTCACCCGGTCAGAATAACAGTGCTGTACTTTGGATACGCAAAGGTTAGTGTATCACACACCACTGGTATTCAGCTTGTAGCTCCATGAGCCACATAGAGCATAACTCCAGCAGCTACCACAGCTCCCACTACTATTACTATGACCCCGGCCGTCTTCTGACCTCATGATGCCACATAGTCGAGCGTCGGATCAGAGAGCACTGCAGCATAGCTGCGAACCTTGTAGTACTCACCGAGACTCTCATTGGCCTCGTGGATGTTCCGGGTGGCTTGAGCCTTTTGTTGCCATCGGCGTGCCTCTCTTTGGTGCATATGCTCGAGTGCCTTGCTGTACTCTAACTTCTCTTTAGACAGCTTCTCCATCACCTGGTTATGACGTTTTCTCTCTACCACTGCTGCCTTATGGTCAATGAAGCTGAGACCCCAGTTCGCCAACGCAAACACGCCTGCATTCAAGATTACGGATGCCATGTCTATATATAGTGAGTTTAAATTCCCCATATAGTCATCAGGAACTGCAAGCAATGTATGAACCGGAAGCTTTCGAGGATCCAGTTGAGGACAACGATGAGGATGACTATGACGAAGACAATGATGAGGATGACTACGATGAAGACAATGATGAGGATGCCTATGATGAGGATGCCTATGATGATGTAGAGCCAGAATCCCGCCGACTAATCCACCGAGCCAAGGGAACTTATCGTACCTACGTGAAGGGCTCTCTTCGCCCACAAGCAGCAGTTGTGGCTCTGATTGCTCTGTTCACGACGAAGGCTGGGGAGATGATCCACAAAATCGCCAACAATGCTCTCCATGGAGTTGAGAAGATCTCTGAGCTATTCCAGCCATCGCCCCTGGGGTAGGAACATTCTTTGGCGTTGCCGGTCCATGGCTCATGTATGTTGCGATAGCACTTGTCGTCATCTGGGCTGCCGAACATTTTATATATATATATGCTTCTCTGTATGACCTGGTCAAGTCCCTTAACTGGCAAGCCTTTGTCGATAAGCTACCCTTCAGTGACGACGACGCGGAGATTAGACAACAGTGTTCACAGGTATTCGAAGAGGTGCTCAAACGTGGAAACTGCTGGCAGATGAAGAATGGTCGTCTGTTCGCCTGTCTAGAGTTTGCCAGAGCTGTACAGGAGAGGAAATGTGTCGATGTCAGAGATGAAGTCCACGAGTTCACCCACGATCTCTCTTGAAGATTTTTATTACTGGCCTGGCGGTTATTTTCGTGAGCCTCACCAGCTGCTCGAGGCTGCACATCACAAGGGTCATAGACTCACCTTGGAGATAGTTAGCTAGTGGCTCACAAGGCTGGCGATGTGGCAGATCTACAGACCTCGTCCATGGCACATTCAGTATGCACACTTCGATTAGCCTGTCCTGAACAGAGTCCATCAGGCTGAAGTGCTGTTCCTTCCGCATGACAGAGTCTGTTCCGGAAGAACATGTAAGACCTACAAGTATGCCCTCACCATCGTCGATGTCGCCAGCAGGTTCAAGTCCGCGGTGCTGCTTATGGATAAGTCTGCACATCAGATGGCTGCCGGGTTCCAGAGTATCTATGAGAACCTGCAAAATCCCCTCCAGTGGCCAGAGTTGCTGCAAGTGGATGAGGGTAAGGAGTTTAGAGGTGAAACTGCGGCCCTCATTCGGAAATATGGTGTGGCGATTAGGCAAGATGAGGTGGGACGTCACCGTTCCCAGGCTATCATTGAGCGGTGGAACCGGACACTGGCAGAGAGGCTGTTCCCACATCAGTATACTCAGGAGATGGCTGTCCCAATCTGGTGAGAGGTTTGCTCGTTGTTGTGGAGAGATTCAATGCTGAGGCCACTAGGCCGATAGGACAGAAGCCTATCAATGCCATTCAGCGATCCTATGTGGCCCAACCTCGATGTTCTGTTCAAGAGCTGTGTTCAGAGGATAGATTTCCATCGAATTTTCCTGGTTCTGTATTTGTATGAGCCTGGCGGGTTGGAGGGTGGATGTAGGCGGGCGACTGACCCAAACTGGTCGAGAGATGTACATAAGATTGACAAGTATGTGGATATGGCTGGACAGCCTACACTGTACTACCTGGCACGCCAGCACGGAGTGCGGAGCAGTCCTAGGCGGCCGTTTGTACGAGAGGAGTTCCAGCTTATCCCTACAGACACCAAGCTACTTCCACCGGAGTGCTTACATCAACTAGACATCCTCCACTGACTGTTGGTTGATGTCGCATGATGCTCATATGAGCAGCTCTTTGACATCCATTGGAGTTGCAGGACACATGGCATCCTTGTGAACATAAGCCAGGGTGTGAATACCATCGGGAGCGATCCATCACTTTGTGTCTGAGGGCTGAGGCTTGTCTTGTTTTGGTGGATCCCGTAGAGGTGGTGACCCTCACTTCGCAGCATGTTCATACCATGGTGGAAGACCTTTCGCTCGAAGAGGCATCCCTTGTACTGCTCATGGCGAATCTGTCTAACCACAGCCCTGCGTACACCCTTTGCCTTCTTAAGTTCCTGCTCATCCGACTGCTTGATGGAATACATCTTCGGGCGCAGACCAACAACCTCCTGGATTGGCACCCCGGCACACTCATCCTTCATCTTGCCCAGGACCTTCTTGTTGGCAGTACGGTGCAGCGGGTGTGCTACTGGGTAGTCACCTGTATCATAGAGGTCACTCCTGGCAGCCATATCAGCATAGACATCCTCAGTCTGAATCTCCAGCAGGAGGCTGTCAGTGTCAGTGTACAGGAGCTCACAGTTGGCACCATATAGTTGCTTCAGTTCGTTATAGTAGAAGTCATACATCAGGTACTTTGAGAGGTCCAGGATGGACATTCCCACATTGACAGGGTGGTTCAGCAGCAGACTCGTCTTGTACATGTGGAGAGCAGCTAGATCATCATCGACCACCTTCGCCAGGGAGAAGTTAGGCTTGGCTATTAGGCGGCGTAGCTTGTCCTCCTCAAATGACCACACTAGCTTGACATCCACTCGCTTGCCCAAGTTATCCATGGTCTTACCGAAGACAGTGTTATTCATCAGCTTGTATACACAGGGCATACTTGTAGGTCTTACATGTTCTTCCGGAACAGATTCTGTAGAGATCCTTCTCAATGTCACAGTTGCCCTTCTTACGGGGCTCTGTGTTGAGTCGGATGTAAGGGTAGGACATAGTGCTCTTTGCCTTTCAGGTTAGTCACCAGTTTTTCTGCTGTCGTCTCCGCTATCGACTCGCCCAATGCACACTGATTCTCTGAGAACCACTCTCCCTTCACCTTCATCCGTTCAGGTGCCAGCGGGTAAGCATTGTGCATGTCATGCAGTTCTTCTGTGGGTACTCAGTGTCAACCTCTAGGATGTAGCCCTTTTCATCATCATCGGGATGTTGTGTAATTTTTTTGGCTAGCAATGAGTTGTCCTGTTCTGTTGGCACGACCCACTCATCCCCCCCCCCCAGTCGGTAGGTGTTGTCTCATTGCCCAGCCATAGAGATTGTTAGCGTCCAGATACATGATGTGGCTTGTCGGCTGTTTGGGGATTATAGCTATGCACACCGTGCAAGCCGCAGGCCAATGGGTTGTTTGCCTTAGCATAGCGTTTGCTAACCATTGATACACCACCCCTGAGTCCTTTCTCTATGAAGAGATGCATGTCGTAGTCAGTGAGGAGCTCCAGCTCCACACCTGTCTTCCTTAGAAGTGCCGCCCAGCTCAACCCCGGGCTTGTGTAATAGTGTGCTGGGTCCAGACAATACTGCTGGAGGCACGTGCTGTGGAAGTTCTCAAAGACATCTGCAAGGAGCAGAGTGTAAGACCACCGATAGAGGTCAGGATAGTCTCCCATCGTCTGGCAGCTGAATTGGGCCCAGACAGCATGTGTGTGGTTGTAGTCGCTGTCAGATATTCCCTCGCCAGAGAGTTTACTGTAGAAAGCAGCTTGAGATGGGAGAGATGTCTCATTGAAGCGGTGCCACCCATCCATGTACTCATAGGGGTATACACCTTTGCGGAGCCGGAGCTCCTGCTTGGCAGTGCTAGGTTCATATTGTGTTGTAAGTGGGAACGTTGTGGAACTAGCTACCAGCTTGTCAAGTGATGCTGGAAGGAACTTGGCCGAGTCCATGAACCGCAGCTGACGGGGGCTGAAGGCGATGTACTTCTCCATATTGTTGGGGACGCAGTTGATCTCTCCCTTTGTTTGGGAGATAGCCTGCATGATGAGGTGAGAATCATACCCGCGCAGGGTGTGGAACACAACTGGAATGGTGGTGGTCTTAGGGTTGAGGCGCAGCTTTAAATTACACACATTGTGTGCTGCTCCCTGGTAGAGCCCTGTGATGTGGCAGTGATCTCTAACACTATCTCCATTTAACGGTCTGTCACACACGTGGCAACGGACTGCAGTTTTATGAGCTCGCAAGTCCTCTTTAATCATCTCCATCGGATTATGGTGGGCGAGCACGATCGTTATCTTCTCCTCTTCCCATGCCAATCGATCCAGGAAATGCTTAGCTGCATCTTCTCCTCGATACAGCACTGATGGTTTATTGGCACCGTCACAGCGGACCACAATGTATGAGAACACACAGATCTCATGGTGTTGCGTTTTCTGTGTGCTGCTCTGAGCCGGATTCGGCTCTGGCCCCTCAATCTTGGTTGTTAGGGCGTTAAAGTCAGCGTCGCTGGTGAATGGCACATTGAGTTGCTTGTAGTAGTTGGTGAACTGTAGCATCTTCCTGTCCTCTGTAGGTATTCTTATACCCATTGGTCTGTCACTAATACCACAGCACTCCAGTTTGTGCTTGATGAGAAGGTCCTCGCGAGAATAACAGTGGAGACACTGCTCGCAGAAGTGCTTTCTCTCGTTACACCGACTCTGATCATGAAGCAGACGATTCAGGTCCTTAATCCAGGTATAGTGCTGCTTTCCGCCCTTCTCAATAAGCAGCAGATTTGTTCTCAGAATGTCTGGGTCAGCCTCACTCAGCTGCAATGGGTAGACACCCTTGTCATGCCCGAATACATTAATGGACAAGCCATTCTGCCGCTCAACACGCTTAAGCTGGTGAGAGGGGTTGGAGAGTCTACACCGCTGATGTCAAGGGTATCCCAGTGCCCTAAATACTTCGATGTCCGCTGGGGATTACTGTCTGCAGGATAAGCAGCAGCCAAGAGAGACCAGCGAAGACAGTGGTCATCATTGTTCTGGACATTAACTACGGTATGTTTTCGCTTAATCGAAGCGGGGAGATTGATGTAGGACCCACCACATAGTGGTTGATATCTAGCGATGTTGAGGTACAATGCATTAACCTGGTCGACTGTCCAGCAAGACCCCTCGCGGGTGTAGTTCTCAAGGCATTGCAGCACCTTGGCGTTGGCCTCCTTCACAGCCTCACTAATATCGCTTACATTCAGGATGGCACGCTGCTTAGACCAAAACAAGGGATCTGTGGTGACCGCTGTTCCATCATTCTTCTCCTCGTGGAGAGTAATCTTGAGAGCAAGGTAGAACTTCACCCCCTTCAGGTCGAGGACCTCTTCCACCAACTTGCTCTCGATCTTGTCCAGGTTTTTATCCAAGAAAGCTGTTGGATCTTTTTCCCCATGTCCAGAAAGTTCCCATCCCCGCAGATAGTTCTTGATTGCATGTGGGACCTTCACAAATCCTGGGGTATGTCCTTCTTTTCCTGGATTATAGCTTCAAGAAAATTATCAAACTCCTCATCTGTGAACTTGGGTGGGGTTTCTAGCTTTGGCTGGGGTGCTTCTCGGAAGTTGTTGGCAGCTTCCTACGTGGAGCTGGGGTTAGTTTCTCGGAAGTGAACGGCAGCTTCCTACGTGGTGTTAGGGTGGGTGGTAGCTACATACGTGGTGTTGGGGTGGGTGGGCGCTTCCTACGTGGTGTTGGCTTCTCGGAAGTGAGTGGCTGCATCCTACGTGGAGCTGGGGTTGTCTTCTTGGAAGTGAGTGGCCGCTTCCTACGTGGAGCTGGGGTTGGGTTCTCGGAAGTTAGTGGCCGCTTTCTACGTGGAACTGGGTTGGCTTCTCAGAAGTGAGTGGCCGCTTCCTACGTGGAGCTGGGGTTGGCTTCTCGGAAATGAGAGCTGCCAGGGTCTCGACATAAGTGGTATGGTTAATAAGCCGCTGCTGCAAAAATCTCGCCAAATTCTGAAGTACTTCATCACTGTCCATAGCAGATATTTACCTATACAGTTGCGTTTCTCTAATAGATTTTTCATGTTCTGAGCAATGTTAACCATAGGCTAGGGGCCCACCGGGGGATTGGGGTGGGCCCTACGTTATAAGCACGTCGCCTACATTATATCGCCTCTGTTCTGACATGTTTTACTTGGTGGTAGCCGTGGATCGTGGATTGGCAGTTGCCATCGAGTAAAACAGTTGGTCGCCTACATTATATCGCCTCTGTTCTGACCTGTTTTACTTGGTGGTAGCCGCGGATTGTGGATTGGCAGCTGACCTGTTTTACTCAGTGGTAGGCGCGGATCGTGGATTGGCAGCTGACCTGTTTTACTCGGCGGTAGCCGCGGATCATGGATTGGCAGCTGACCTGTTTTACTCGGTGGTAGCCACGGATCGTGGATTGGCAGCTGACCTGTTTTATTCGGTGGTAGCCACAGATCGTGGATTGGCAGCTGTTTTAGAACTCCTAATATATAACTACTCGTAGTTGATTATGACGACACATGCTGGATTGATATATCGGATGAATCCATTGGGACCAATATATGCTGCGTCAAAAAAGACAAGTCGCCGAAGTCCTTTCACCCGGTAACCCTTGAAATTTCAGTGTCTCGAATTTAAGCCAGCTATATAGGAGACTTGTTACATATTTTGAATCTAATTTGACTGGAACCTGTTGTTGCCATAGGCAGCAATAGTTCCCAGTCAAATTAGTTTCTAAATATTCAACAGAAAATTTCTTAATTCAATAATCAGGGGTTGTTCTTGTATTTGTGTGTCAAATGGTTAAACCAAACAGACAATGTGAAATAGTTCTTTACAATATCTCGTATATTTTCTGTTGAAGATATTAAAACCAACCTGACTAGAAGATCTTGCTTAATCAAAATCATGTTCAATATTCATAAGCTTACACGTGTGGTTGGTAAATTTCATATATTTGGATTTTGGTGTTAAAGTTGTTAAAGAATCGCCATCAGATTCCCCAAATGTCACTACCGCTAGATGGATCCGATCTGTCACTCAAGTCTATGACGTTATATTCACATACGGCACATATTCGCTGACGTCACAATCATAAGGACGTATCTCCCTCACGAAAATCGAAAAGCTCAGTCACAAAATTGTACAAAGTGTATGTATTGGATTAATGTACAATGAAATACATTCTGTTGAATATTTTGAAACTAATTTAACTCGGAGCTGAACTGCGGCCCCAATCAAATTAGTTTCAAAGTTTTCAACAGATTGCCTGTATAATTTACCTTAAAATTCAGATTCTGTAAATTCAATTGAATTACAATGTTTTAAATTGATTCCAACGGACGTAAAAACAAGGTGGCGCTTAGCTATAAGTGAGCGGGGCGGAGCTAGAAATGGGCGGGACGAAGCTAGAAATGGGCGGGACATGGCTCGAAATGGATCCCTCCACACCTTTTACAGCCATTTTATACCTACATTTCATCGCTTCAAACACGCATATTTGAATAAACTTGTCTGTTTATCTTACCTTGGGTGAACGGGTGAAAGAGACTGTCCGCTTCATGATCGTCCATGGTGGGTTATTGAAGGCCTTCTTATTCCTGTGGTGTTGCACTTCCGGGTCCTTCCTCCTTCCGGTGCAACCTCACGCCGGATTAACGCATCTTACGCATTATGAGTGTAATTCTGCTATCACCTGTGAACACAAAATTATCAGATTTTGTTGTTAAATCTGACAACGTTATCTATTATCTGCCATCTGCTTTAAACTTTTGAACCCTGAACTCCCGGAATATTAATTTCAGGGAACCTATGCCGATAAGCTGTTGGGTATTTTGAAGTTAATTTGACAGGAAGTTGTTGCTGCCATAGGCAGCAACGGTTTCCAATCAAATTAGCTTCAAAATATTCAACAAATAGTTCTTGCATCTAAATGATATTTCGTGTTTGGTATTTCGAGTTCAAAGGGTTAATCCTTTGGTGGTCAGGCCGGCCCAACACGTCCTCTTCAGTGTTCTAGATGTATGTCCATTTGGCGGCAAAGAGAAGACTAATTTTTACCATATAAATGCTGGAATGACTGGCTCGATAACAGAGCCAGTCATTCCAGTCATAACGTTTCCAAAATATACCTCTCTTGGCCTGCATATGGACATTCAAAATGCAAATATTTGTATATCTTTGACAAAATTTAGATATTAAATTGTTACGGGTTAGATTAAAGTGGCCCATAGAGTGTTCAATGTAGAAAGATTTAGGACTCGATTCAGATTTTTCAGAATATTAAACCAGCGATAGAAAATATTGTCATAGAACTACGTTTTCTTCTTTGTAGCACCGACCTTTTCACGATGCAATAGCTGTCGGTATGGTAATACGTGCATATGTATAACAATGCGGTCGAGAGTAATTGCTGCTTTAGAGAGCAACAGTTTTAAGTACTATTGTTCCCAGACCAATCAAGGGTCTATACTACTAATTATTTCAGCCAATTGTGAATCTGTGACGGGACATAGGATTGTAATTCACGGCATTAAGCTGCATACATTAACAGATCCTGCTGACACGGTCCATGAGAATGGGAACATGAAGAGAACGAAGGCGATGATGATGATGATGATGATGATGATGATGATGATGAGTATAATTTCAACGACGACGACGACGACGACGACGACGACGACGACGACGACGACGACGACGACGACGACGACGACGACAATAACGACTACAACAACAAGGGTCAACAGTATTGGCAACAGCGATAGCGACGACGACGGCGACGATGAAAGAGCCCAGAAGTAGACTATATAATGCTAATCCATTCATCAATCCTGTAAGCCATTGAAACCGCGATATGCAAACGTTCCCTCAAAGCTATAGTCTCCGTTCGGTAAGCATGCCTACTAAGTGATGTTACGCAAAGTCATCCCAGCCGGACAATAATCGAAATTACGCGGAGCAAACGAGGAATGCAAATATTTGAAAGCGCCATTAAAGCGTGTTAAGCCTTTAGCGACGCCGGATCGTTGGACCCACACGATCAATGGTAAGCAAACTGGAAAACAAACGCTAACGCATCCGTATGCTATACATGCATTCACACCTGTATGCGCGGCCACCTGTCTTTGAGGGAAGATAATCGTGGTTCGTTAGCATTTTGAGCCACAAATGTCGAATTCGAAAATTCATTTTTAATTTAATTAATACAATGTTGACTATTTTGAAACTAATTTGACTGGAAGCTGTTGCTGCTTATGGCAGCAACAGATTCCTGTCAAATTGTTTTAAGAAATAGTGAACGGCATACCTTTATATATAACTTGCTTTTGATATTCTGGCACTTCAGCGTTCAGTGTCAGAACAAATGATCTTAGGAAAAAAAATACGACTATCTCCTGGGTTCAATGGAAGTTGTTGTATAATGTGAGAGCAAATGGCTTCAGACTGCCTATTTTGTCATGCTAAGGTGATCAATTTCGCCCGGTTTAGTTGCGAGCTATAACGCATCCCCTTGCAACCACAATGCCGAGGATGAATTTACATTACATAAATCCACAACTTTATAATTATGTGACAACCCGCTCTATGAAATACGTTTGTGAATATGTTGATGGAATGATGAAGATGATAACAGTCGTCGTCGTCGTCGTCAATATTATCGTCATCAGTAAATTTGCCGCCGTCGCCTACGACGACAACGACGATACGCGTTTATATCTAATGTCAGTTAGGCCCTATTTATAAGCCAAAATTATCATGAGCCGTATCAAATAAACCTACAGGAAAATTAATACGTCCTAATTCCTTTGCATTACATTTATTTGGCGCGGATCATTTTCAGCATCATATCAGCATCATTTCAATTATCTCCTGATGATAATCTTTCTTGTTAATACTAAAAGGCGCACAATTAATTACACAACAGAAATATTTCGACAAAACTAAACATACAGCCACATTCACATACGCTACAAGTTGTTTACAGACAAACACGTCTGGTGTCTTGTTATTACCGAAACCAAATGAGTTGTGACGGCACCTTTTAACTATTAGACATTTCATAACGTAATATTTTTAACCTTTGGATGACGGAAGGCTGCTCGCAATACATAACTATATAAAAAATATTTTGTGAACCCTATGAAAGTAATTTGACTAGAATACTTGGAGAGCTTCCAGTCAAATGATTTTCAAAATATTCAACAAGCTTTCCTATAGGAATAGTATGAGTCTTGTTAAATTGAGAAATGAGTTACTAGAGTTGAAATGGTTTGAATTCGTACCGTGATCAACATTCTTCGGTGCCAAATTCGTCCTTTCGCAATACAGCTTACCACACCCGACACAATGCACTTGTACTTTGTCGAAACGAGGATACGTAATAACAACTATATTAGGACTATATTTTGCCACAATTATATTATAATCCTATTTTATATTTTGCAATTACGTCTTGTGCACTCTAATCGACCTCCACGACCACTATCGGTTCGGTATTGAAAAGCAATTAGATAACTATTGGTCAGCGACAATATATTATGCAGCACGATCCATATAATCCAAAAATAATAGCCATGATAGCGCAGGTTACTGGGCCGGTAGTGGACCAATACCCGACCAATACGACCCAGTACCGGCCCAGTAAATCGCTTTATCTGGGACGTAACATCTGATAATAACACGAGTAGTGTATTGTTGTCAATAAAAAATATCATTTTAGGTGCGCCGAACAAAACGGCAGCGTAATTAGTAGATCTGGATATTTATAGCTTAGATCTCGTAATACGCACTCTTTTGTGTTGCGCATACCACTGTTTTAATGAACGTGTACATTGCCAATGCGTCGCTGTCTCCTGAATTTAAGGCCGTGTTCTCATACAGCCACTATTTCGGTAAATAGCAGGTATACCGGCGAGCATTCTCATTGAACTGTCTCTTGTGCCGGAATAAACACGTCATTTATCGCGAAATGTAATCCCACAAAATCGGCGGTTTATCTTCAGATATATCGCTATTGCTTCCCTATGTGAACACAGCCTATTTCGGCAAAACCATTATCTCGTACTGTCTGCCAGGTCATCATATTATCTCGTTGTCCACCAGGTAGCACCACCGTCCAGTCAGGGACCATCTCCCAGCAGTGTGAATGCAAACCGATACATCGGATACATATTAACCTACATAGTACACGGAATAGTTCAACAGGATCCTAATCAATGAGAACGAGGGCTTGCCGTTCCTATTTCAGCATGCTAGAAGAGCCCCTTGGCCTAAATAGTGGTACAATTATTTCATTCATATTTGAACATGCTTTAACGGCCCTTTCCAGTTTTAGCTACGCCCCGCCCATCACTAGCTAAGCTCCACCCACACCTCGCTCGTGTTGGGATCTATCGATACCCGAATGCCCTAACTATCAATTTCCTGAAAACTATACAAAGTAAGCTGTTGAATATTTTTTAACTAATTGGACTTGTTGCTGTTGCTGCCTGTTGCAGCAACAGCGCCCAGTCAAATTAGTTTCCAAATATTCAACAGAATATTTTTTAAATAGTAAAGACATACAAATCGTACAACAACGCATAGTCCGTCTTCAAATATGCGTTCGTGACATACTTATCGACGTCATTCATTATGATGTCATTCTACACGTCGCGTAATTTATTATGACATCATAAGATGGGTCGGTAAAGTGGAACGGTTAATTACAGGCACCATTACAGGGACTGCTTCAAAAGTATAACATAAAATAGCCTTTTAACCCATTATCCTAAATCCTAAATCTATAAAGGAAAACTGTTGAGTATTTTGAAACTAATTCAACTGGAACCTGTTGCTGGCATAAATATTCAACAGAATAGTCCTTGCAATTTACAGAACTTGCGATATCTGGTCTATAATGGTTAAAGTGCGAAAGTTGACAATAGTCGTTTATAATGGGTTTAACTACATAGAAGCGATATCTGTGTGACAGCTAGGAGGATCGAAATGTAGGGGATAGGGTTGCATCCATGACGCATACAATATACTCAAAGGTTTGGGGGGTTTTCAAATTAGCGGGATTATTTTTTCAGATCAATGCCAAAGTTGGATAAAAGCCTGGAATACCAGTTCTCGTGATAAAATGTTAGTAAAGCGTATCAACAGTTTCCCAACAACACCCAGTCAGCCAGCCAGCCAGCCAGCCAGCCAGCCATGGGTATTCATACTAATGCGGGAAGGGTTGGACCAGAGCAAGGGCATTACCAAATCTTTTCAAACTTCAATATTGAATACACACTTTGAAGAAGTCTCACCGTACATACGCACTATGTTATTCTACGCTAGTAAATTCTGCACTTCCTCTGCGCATTAGTTCCAATTTTCTACCGGTAATTATGCAGATAGAAACGTCTTAAATCAGAAGCAAATACCACAAGCGATGCGGCGTTGGCGTCAATAAATTGCCTTTTAGTGGTTAATTTGGTGTATTTATGAGCGGTAAAACTGACGCAAGGCGATGATGCTGGTTTAACATGGGCTACCCTTTCTTTAGTTCCATTGGCGTGTTGGCCACTTGATGGATGGATGTTTTTTCGAGAATTCTTTTTACCATATGCTTTTGTGCTCGGCATTCGTCGTGATTTTTCACGAGCGTGTGGGAAAGAATTAATGTTGATGGCCATAGAGAAAACAGTATTACATAAAAGAGATGTTTCTTTTTAGACAGCAACATCTTAAAGCAACATCTGTGTTGGGAGATTATCAGCTAGTTTCCAGACATTAACTACAAGCTGATAGTTCTACTTAGACACGGTATAGCGGCAGCTTATGGTGGTTTTGATGTAATGATATAAGAGTGTTTACGAAAAGTCATCTTAAATCAATCAATCACCAATAGAAATGGCTTAGTGCACTCTCAATGCACCCGACGGTCACTCGGCAGACACCGATCATACCCTGATGACGCGTGGTACGGGGCCGTCACTGGACCAGTACCTGAACAACGCGGCCCGGTATTGGCCCACTACGGGCCTGTAACTTGCATTGCCAGGGTATCGAGTCATGGAATATTAATATGCGGATATATTAGTCAAGGAAATCTGTGACTTAAGAGAACTGTCGAATGTTCACGGACTTGTTTGTTGAAAATGATTGAAAGATAAATAACAAATGCAGAATATGTAACCAAGTTGTAGTCGTGTTTCCTTCGGTCACAAATAGTGACTCGGTTCAGGTCAGCACTAAAGTGTTGATTGTTTTCTGCTAAAGACTGAACTTATTATTTTGAAATAGGTCAGGTAAGCTGAATCAAGCAATAGTGGCCCACGCAAATGGCAATGGTTTTAATGACGATATCCCAGGTATGATAAGAGAAAGTTTGTTGGCAATGTGGCCGCGGAAGTAGTCGGATCCCGCTCTGATCCTGAACCTGCCCTATGACAGATATTTGGATAGACATCAATAGAGACGGGTCATTATCAGAGCAGACTCGGATGTAGCCAAACCGAGCGGCGAGAATCAGAGAAACAATGAAAATCATCTGTTAGAAATAAATGGGTAACAGATTGGGAACCGAACATGAGAGGGAAGCAAATGCCAGAAAATATGGTTACCCCAGAGGAAACCGCCTAGTAGATACGGAGGGTTTACAAAAGGTAATACAGAGACCCAATTACCTAACCAGAGATAAAAAAAAAAGAAAAAAGTAATTGAGTATGTGAAGAGCAATAGAGCATCAGACATGCAAAGGGTAGATCGTGAGGTCGATGCAACTGTTCTAGAGAACATATTATATCAGCTTAGATAATAGGAGCATCTAAAGAGACTCAAAAAGGCGTCGTTCTTAAGTTACAGAAGTAAGACGGTCTCACACAATGCAACACATAGAAGGGATATACTTGTTATCAGTTTCACAAAGGGTCTTCACTAGAGCACCACACAAAAGACTAAGGAAGGTGACAAAATGAGTATGGGATAAACAAGATCTTGAAGCGGTACACCATGAACATGTTCAATTTTTGTACTGATAACAATTATTGAACGGTCACTTGAATGAAATTCCTAAATGTACATGTCAACATTGGGGAAGATATCGATAGAATCAATCATCCTGTAGTATGGAAGAATGGCAATAGCACGTGCTGCCATATACTGTCATGGCGATCTTGAACAGCGTGTACAAGGACAACCAGTGCTGCGTTCCTCACAAAGGGAGCTAGAGTAAGTGGTTCTACGAAACGACACGAGTCGGGTAAGAATGTATCAGGTCACTATTCTCTTCCTCATTGCCATCCATTCGTCAACGAGGGAGAGCACTAATCTTAAAGGGAAGCGAATCAAATAGTGCCATACCAAGCGCCCGAATCCAAACTACATCGCGCTCGTGTCTCGAGTCCAGGAATATATGCAAGTGAAAATAGACAGGGTTGAGAGAGTGGTCAAGGATGTCGTATTTAACATCAAGCTATGACAAATACTTAGAACAGAAAATCAAATACAGCTTTCATGTTAGTACCAGACACTCAGATATAGAGTATGCCGATGACTAGTACGCCACCAGCATCATCTCTGCAGATATAGATGTCCAGTAAGATATGTAACCAATAGAATATAGGCAGGGATAGACCCGCCATCAACAGACTTAGGGGTTAAATCCGATAGAGCTTTAAATTTAATCTACAGGACCATTTTCCATAAAACACTTCCAGCTGGTCAATGCTCTCACTTTAACATCAATTCTTATATAGATGACTACTCAATATCCAAAAAGAGGAAATATGAATTTTACAACTATAAAAATTGTAAACACAAATCTGACTGTCGCCTGCAAATCCGTTTCGCAGAGAAACCAGATTATTCTTTATTTAGCCGTGGCTTACTATGAATCGCTGGTCTTGTATAAACAAAACAAAAACCACATTATTTCGCAACTTATTTGTTTGATGTCACGATAGAATTGTTTGCGGTTTCAGTCCTCACGGCGCGTACGTAGCTCGTTGATGTTTCCGATCGCCGATCGCGGTGGCGCTAGTATTTTGTCTGTCGCTGGCGAACTGTCCAGACATATTTAAGAGATTTTTTTCCAAATGGATTGTTTCGTAAATATAATGCTTCCCTAAATTGAAAACTCATACGGGCACACGAGTTTCCAGAAAAAACAACAAATAACAAATATGTGTGACGGGGTCGGAATTTATGTATACAAATTAGTATACATGTACTAATAATACACCGGGACCATTATATTACAGCAAAAATACTGAAAATTTCCAAATTTACTTATATCTTGGAGGTAGAGCTTCCCATCAATATCTATGCCCGTCATGAACATTAAATAGTCCTTCATGTGTACGAATTGTATGTCTTTAATATTTAATAAACATTGTGTTGAATATCATGAAACTAATCTGACAGTCAAATTAGTTTCAAAATTTTCAACAGCTCACCTGTATAGTTGCCTGGATATTGGAATTCTGGGAATTCAGGGTTCGAATTCGATCGATCCCGACACAGGAAAAGCATGGACGGAGCTTATCTAGAAATGGGCAGGGCATATCTATAAATGAATCCCTCTTTTAGACCAGGCATAGAAGCATCACAGATGAAGTCAACAGAATGTTGTTGGTATTATGTTCTATGGATAGGAATGTAACGTACATGCACGATATAAAGCCCTGCAATCGACGCATTGTGGAAAGGGAAGTCCTGGCAGACCAAGAGGCACACGGAGAAGAGCAACTGACACAGAATTAATAGTAGTAAGACCTGGCATGGGTCAGAATTATTGGCTAAGGACCAATATCGCTGGATGAGTTTTACCGATGCTTTATGATCCACTAGACACCAAGAAGATAGACAAC
>JAVVLW010002789.1:0-75000 GCA_034401795.1 Chaetoderma sp. LZ-2023a
CACACCAAGGTCTAGCTAAGCCATACCTTAGGCCTAGCTAAGGCCGAGCAAGGTATAGCTAACGCCTCATAAGGCATGGCTAAGGTCTAGTCATGGCCTACCCAAGTCATAGATAAGGCCTACTAATGCATAACTAATGGCTAGTTAATGCCTACCATAGGCCTACCATAGGTCTGGCAAGGTCTAGCTCATGCGTACCTAAAACCTACCAAGGGCTATCTAAGGCATATCTTATCCTGGCTAAGGCCTACTAAGACATAGCTAAGCCCTACCAATGTCCAGCTAAGGCATAACTTAGACTCGCTAAAGCCTAGCTAAAGACTACCAAAGCCGACCTTAGGCCTAGCTAAGGCATAATTAAGACCCACAAAGGCCTAGCTAGGCATATATAAGGCCTAGATAATGCTTACCTTAGGCCTACCTAAGGCCTACCATGCCCTATCTAAAGCCTACAAGGCATGGCTAAGGCTTACCCTAGGCATGCTTAAGTTCTACCAAGGCCTAATTAATGCCTATCTAAGGCCTACAGTTTCCTATCTAGTGCCTACCTTATGCGTAGCTAAGATCTATCTACCGCCTACCAACGCCTAGCTTGGGCCCAGCTATGGCCTACCTAAGGTCTACACAAAGCCTAGCTAATGCACACATAAGGCCTACCAATACCTAGCTAAGGCCTACCTTAGACCTAGCTAAGACCTACCAAGACATAGCTAATGCCTACTACTGTCTAGCTAAGGCCTACCAAGGTATTGTTTAGCCCTATCTTAGGCATACCATAGGCCTGCTTAAGGCATAGCAAGGCCTACTTTAGCCAACACAAGGCTAAGCTAAGGCCTACCAAGACATATCCAAGGCGTATGACAGTCCTAACTAAGGCCTACCAAGGTCTAGTATAGCCCTAACTACGGCCTACCCAATGCCTATCAACGGGCTGTTAAACCCTAGCACCTGCCTGCATATGTCCTACCAAGGTCTAGGTGGAGCTCACCATAGGTATGATTACGGTCTACCGAGGCATACCTTAGGTCTACCAAGACATGGCTAAGGTCTAGTTATGACCTACCTACGGCATGCCAAGGCATAAATAGTGCCTACCAAGGTATATTTAAGGACTACCTTAGGTCTAGCTAATGCCTACCAAAAGCACATGTCATGCACAATCACAGATTTCTCATACGATACACCCCCCCCCCCCCCAATTATTTGGGTGAGGACATGCCCCGCCCCCTGTTCCGCCAGCCTTAGTCACCCATTTCCCATTTTTTGCCGAATTCGGCCGGGAACATTCTCAGACACACAGAAATGTACATTACTGCTAATAACAACATTAACCTTTGACCTCGTTATCCTTGTAATGTGTCTTAACTGGATACATAACCATGAACAGAGTTTATCACTGCAATAGTAGGCATTTAAGCGATTTGTTTTTCAATCGCAAAATGTTAGTTTTGACAACACAGACGTCTGAAATACATACCTCAATGTAATTCCGGCTTTTGTATAAAGAAGAGCACATGTTGCTAACTGTGTGTACCCGGCGCGAAAGTACTATCCCTGGGACATTATAAAGGACAATATGATAAAGATTCATGAACCTATTTTGTAGATAAACAAGCAAACTATATAAATTGTAGCAATACAGTTTACCCTCTATCTATAGTCCACACGTCTATAAAGGCCACCTTTTCCTGGTACCCAGGGTAGCCTTTATAGACAGGTTTACCCGTAAATAAATTATGCGATAAAGCTTTCAGAATATACGAAAGAGGTGTCAAAAGTAATGGAATCTTCGTAAACAACATGGTCACAATTTTATAAATTCTCCCTTTAATGGATGTAAATGGTTAAGCTACACCAGAAACGAATACAGTCTGGTTGGCCATGTCACAAAATAGTCTCCTATGAGATTTGTTTGCCAAATTATTTTCTTTTTAAATGTCACCTTTAGAGTCTCAATAAACGGGTCTGAGGTGGCCATTTTACTTTTTTTCATTTAGACATTTTATTGGGTCTGTAGTGTATTGATGTGAACTCGTAGCCCTATTAGAGCAATTAAACGTTATCTAATTCTGATGGCTGCTGCCCGGACTCTCTCATAAAACATTCTCAAGCGCATGCGCTCTCACCAGCTTCATTATATCCAATGCTCTATATCAAAGGTGAGTTCTGACCCAGCTCTCATGCTGTACAAACCGTTATTCAAACCATGTATCATTCTATGTCATAGTCAGTAGTTTTAGTAAAGTTAATATACCTTACAACCACGCTTGTTTTGCTTACATAATACTATAAATGGCGACGACGGAAAAAGTTTTGTAAATCTAGTGTTTAAACAATTAACAGTTCAAGTCAGTGTAGCTAATGTTGATTTCTACTGAAGTTGTACGGCTGAATAGTCTAAGTTCACGTGTACCATTACTGGACAATATCCACCATGGCTATGTATATAAACTTTGGTTTACCGGCTTTACCTCCATTCGATGCAGATGCGGATCATGCATCATTGGGCGCCAAGTGGAAATCTTGGAGGGATAGATTTACAATATACTTGGATGCTGCGGGAATGGAAACTGACAAGCAGAAACGGGCGTTATTGCTTCACCTATCCGGTGAATCGGTCCAGAAAGTGTTCCAGGGCTTAACGGACACGGGAGAATCATACAAAATTGCCTGTGACAAACTGGATGAATATTTCCTGCCGAAAATGAACATTCGTTATGAAAGGTACGTGTTCAAACAAGCAAGGCAAGAACCAGGTGAATCGGTAGATCAGTTTGCCACGCGGTTGCGGACTCTATCATTGACGCGTGAATATATCAATTCAGATGACGCAATTGCAGACCAGGTGCTAGAAAAATGTACTTCTAATCGCCTCAAGCGTAGAGTGTTGCGCGATACTGATACATCGCTAGCCAGCATTCTACAAATTGGTCGCGCAATGGAGCGCGCGGATACGCAGGTGCGTTCGATGGAACAGCCGATGTCTCGAGATAATCACGTGAACTCACTGACATCCATAAAACGCTCAGCAAACCGAGAGCAGCGTAACTCAATACGGAATAAAACTGCTAAATCACGTTCATGTTTCAATTGCGGAGAAGAGTGGCCTCACGATAACCAAATGTCGTGTCCAGCGTTTGGTCAAACATGTCATAGATGTTCGAAAAAGAATCACTTTCAGAAAGTTTGCAGGTCAGGAAAACAACCATTAACGACCAGATCTGGTCAAAACGGAACGGTGCGCACAGTACATGAACAACCCACCAGCGAAGAAAGTTCAACTTTGGATGACGAATTTACATTTGCAGTTAATGGAAACAAATCTCGTGATAACTATGTACGATCTGTCTATGGTAAACAGCCTAAGACTAGCATCACAGTAGCTGGTGTCCAAATACCTATAATTATAGACAGTGGTGCATCAGTAAACCTAATAGATGCTGAACATTATGTAATCATTGCCAAGCGAAGCAGACGTCTGAAATTACACAACGCAAACATTCGTCTATATGTTTATGGATCAAATGTCCCATTGCCAATCGTCGGAAAATTTGAAGCCACCCTAGAATCCAAATCATGTATATCGGTAGGAACATTTTTTGTTGTGGACAAATGTGCTGGATCGTTATTAGGTTACAGAACAGCAACTGAACATGGACTAATCGCCTTGCCTAATGTTGATAATTTCCCAATGGCTACTGTTCAACAATCAGCGTCATTGACAAAAGACAGTTTCACTAACGATTCCGTTATTTCGTACTACGATCCTGGAAAGGAAATCTAAATAATCGTAGATGCTACTGTAGTAGGTCTCGGTGCATTTCTTACACAGAAAGATTCTGTCCAACAAACAAATAGTGTAGCGTATGCGAGCCGTACATTAACCGATGTGGAGAAACAATACTCTCAGATAGAGCGCGAAACTTTGGCAATCATATGGGCCTGTGAACGTTTCCATAGTTATATTTATGGAACAAATTTCAAAGTGATAACAGATCACAAACAACTGCAATCACTATTTAATAAACCAACAGCGGAACTACCTGTCAGAATCGGGCAATGGCAATTACGACTACAACCTTATGACTTCAAAGTGTTTTACCGTCCAGGTGCTCAAAATCTTGCCGATTACCTATCACGGTATCCGTTGTCATCGCATACGCGTGCAGACAGAAACATCGCTAATGAATATATTAATTTCGTCAGTCGAAAGCCATGACATTAAATGAAATCCGAGAAGCTACTCAAAATGATGACATCATGAACATATTAAAAGAACCGAGCATTTTTGGAATAAAACTGACACAGATCTTCAGCCGTCTCGTCACCGTTTACACAAACCATTCAACGAATAATACACTTTCTGCAATAGGCCTGTCATCAGGCATAATAATTCCATCTGGACCACGTATGTTACTCGCTATTACGTGTAGAACTCATAACGGAATATTATACACCAAATTTGCAATTTGGGGAATATAACCTACCGTTATATTATATAGCATTATTATGGGCCAATCAGTGCAGATAGGGACATAATAATTCCCTTGATTGGCTAGGGGAACTGTGTAGTCAGCGCATCCCCAGTAAGTTCGTTTAAATTGACCCTTTGAAATTGCGAATATATCTGTCACATATCAGTTCAATGGAATAGTCAATTGTTTCATTATCTATAATATAACTGCACAGTTTCTTACTGTAGACAATTATTCAAAAGAGGGGAGAGATGTAGTGTATTGATGTGAACTCGTAGCCCTATTAGAGCAATTAATCTTTATCTAATTCTGATGGCTGCTGCCCGGACTCTCTCATAAAACATTCTCAAGCGTATGCGCTCTCACCAGCTTCATTATATCCAATGCTCTATATCAAAGGTGAGTTCTGAACCAGCTCTCGTGCTGTACAAACCGTTATTCAAACCATGTATCATTCTATGGCATAGTCAGTAGATTTAGTAAAGTTAATATACCTTACAACCACGCTCGCTTTGCTTACATAATACTATAGGGTCATTCAAGGTCATCACTCAGAACTATGTCGAAGAATAGGCATACGTGTATATCATATATGAAAGCTAGACTATAATATGAGGGGTTTAGCATGAAAATTGTCTGTATATTGAATCTATACACGTTTTCTGGACATA
Source organism: Chaetoderma sp. LZ-2023a (assembly GCA_034401795.1). NCBI lineage: Eukaryota > Metazoa > Mollusca > Caudofoveata > Chaetodermatida > Chaetodermatidae > Chaetoderma > Chaetoderma sp. LZ-2023a. The sequence continues at coordinate 5,147 of JAVVLW010002789.1, forward strand.
CAGCAAACATGTGTTATTTGTAACGTAGACATCATAAGGTTTAAATTAATATGCTTTATGCCTGTAGTTTAGACACATGACCACGAATGACGCCGTAAAATGCCCAACTGGAAAAATTAAAATTCCCATCCATTTTCTGACCTAAAGATGGCATTAAAACAAGTGCGAAGGCGCCTAATCGCAACTTAGGCAGCGTTGTCAGATTTGTCCTAAATTCCGACAGACAGACCGACAAACATACTTATACTATTCGCAGTCGCGAAAAAGATTGGCAAGCAAATCTCGTGGAATCACAGTCAAACAGACACTATGCCTCTTGAAAGGATATTTGATTTCTGCTCACTGTCTACAGCCGGGGATAATGAGGTGTACTTTGTTGGAGGCATGTCTCCTGCTCCAAAAGTGTTTTCCTAAAAAATAAACGGATTACAGTCATTCATATCATTAAGTTTATCTGAAATTACTGTAACATAATAATTATAATCAACTATAATTTTTGTATTGTAATCTAACGAATAACGCACACACAACACACAATTATTTTATGAAAAGAAAAATATTTTATATTCGTAACTCGTGCGTATGCCTTAATAACTCAACTTAGTAAAAATGGCGGATGTGGAAGCAGAAGAAAAGCATTGGGTAGAACTTGATCTGACGTATGTATCTCGTGTTTGAGACCACTACTATTATGTAATATATATATACTAATACTACATAATAGTATGCTTCTTGGAGTATGAGTCTCTACTATTATGCAGTAAATATTACATAAAAAGAGACCACTCAGACCCACTCAGGCGCACACCGATGTACATTACTATCATTTACAGTGGGAACGCATATGGTTGGTGGATGGATGGGTGGATAGATGGATGGATGGATGGATGGAAGTAAGTTTAGATGGATGGAGGGATAGACTGGTAGAGTAGTTTAGAGAGGGTGGGTGGAATGATGGAGTGGTGGATGGATGGGGTATTTTTGAGTGAGAATGGATGGATGAGTGGTAGTGGAGTGGGTGGGTGGGTAGGTTCATCTACCCATCCATCCATCATTCTACACACTCACCATCCATCCATCTATCCATCATTCTACCCGTCCATCAATTTGCGCATCGAATCCCGGACATACTCTCACCTGGACAAAATCAGTACTGAAAATGTGGGTTTGATAGATCGGTGCTGTCGGAGAAGCTGTGTACGTCGGACGCGTCACACCCAACGGGTAATACTAGTTAGTTAACAACGTGTCTCTGCATAGGCCTATAGAACAGTGTAACACGTCTGGATCAGCTGTTATGACGGTAATGTCAGAACTGGATTACCACGTGCGTACAGACAGAAATAACCGGCTAACTCGCCTGTTAAGGACAATCGAAGATGTGAAAACCCAGAAGCGAAGAATTGTCTAATCTAAAAACAATGGATTGACCCCCCCCCCCACCCCACCCCCCTACACACACGCGTACGCGCGCGTGCACATACATACGCGCACGCACACATGCACGTACATACACACACGCTCACACACACACACGCACGCACGCACACACACGCACACATACACGCACACGCACACATACGCTTACACACACGCACACACACACAGGCTCACATACAGGCGCACGCATGCACACAGATACGACACGTATATACACAATTTAATGCACGCAAACTCGCATGTAAACACACATATATACACACACACGGATGTACTAACGCACGCACGGCCGGCCGAACCTAATACGCATGTACAGGTGCACAGATATGTGCACATGCAGACGTACATTCATGTAAGAATGCAAATACACACATACATACTCATGTAAATATGAAGGACTGTACATGGCTGTCTACTTACACGGATATGATAGGTCGTAAGAGGTGAGTAGGTAGATTGATCGAACGATCGATCGATCGATCGATTCGAATCGAATCGATTCAATCAATCATAGAATGAATGAATGAATGAATGAATCCGTCAGTCATTCAATCAAAAATCGATCAGATAATCAATCAAGCGATCGATCGGATAATGAATCAATCAGCCATTCAGATGGCTAAGCAATCAATTAGACACTAACAAAAATTGTGACAAAATCATAAAAATCGGTTGCTGACGTTGATTGAATGCTATTGTGAGATTAGTCATTATCAGATAGTATATTTTGCAAACTGTACTAAATCTCAATATTTGGACACTTGTTTCTAGCTATTTACTTGATGATAAATACAAATCATTTAGCCAATAAGAATATTTTTATTTTTGCGAAATTAAATCAACCAATTCCTTATTTACACAGTAGATTTAGAAGCATCGATATCCCGTTCATAATCTTATTGGGGGAGGGGGAGTCAAATGGCAAATGCGTTTAATTTTAACCAATCATAATATTGATGAATAAACCAATTCGACCAGTACATAAATCAATCATGCAAATATCACTAAATTCAAATGAGCTTTTTAAACAAGCGTGTATGTGTACCGCCCCAATAACCAATCGGATACGTTGCTAACGGACCTGATCCATGTACCAAGTGTATATTGGCGAGTCTGTTGGTCAAAGCGCAGGCCCATTTACCAATTGCATGTCGGAACAGGGACCATATACCAATTGTAGGCGTGGTCTATAGCATGTAGATAACCGCAGCGGCAATACTTCATAGCGGTGTCAAATATAAATATACGAAGCTATGATAAAATGTTATATTAACTTGTTTTTTTGCGCAATTTTGAGATGTATTTCGGAGGGGGTTCCCTCGAAATCTCGATGGAACACTATAGGTTATCTACGATAGTCCGACGATTTCCTATTGAAACTAGGTAACTTTGAAAATTTTAAGGGAATCGGTCGATAAATAAGAGTTGGGAATATAATTACTTTTGCCCCTTATTTGAATCCGGCGTGTTTTCACGGTATCGAGAACATACATTCACAACGTAATTCCGACACTAAGTATTCCACTGTTCCGGGAATTCAAACCTAAAAGTACATCAAGTTCTGGCCTATCTACGGGCGACGTGGTGTTCGCATCGCGCGTCCTGGTGGTGGGGGGGGGGCGACGCGGTAGCAATGGCAATTATGGAACACCGTAGCATAATGATCGTTTATACATATATACATTTGTCTGCTTAATCCTGGTTTCATGGTGTACATGTATATATAATTATATACATTTCTGTTTGCTTAATGCTGGTTGTTAACATTTGTCTGCTTAATCCTGGTTTTTATATATACTTGTATACATTTCTGTCTGCTTAATACAGGTGTATACCACTGTCTGCCTAATGCTGGTGGATACATATATACATTTGTCTACCTAATACTGGTTTCATGGTTTGTATATGCATTTGTCTGCCTAATGCGGATTTCATGATCTTTATTTACTTATATGCTTAATGCTGGTTTTTATCACTGTCTGCTTAATGCTGGTTTATACATATATACATTTGTATGCTTAATGCTGGTTTTATGCATATGGATTTTAAGTAGACACCACATCGTGTATATTTTATATTATTTATTTCGTTGATTAACTGGATTCATACGTTAGGCTAAATAAAATTTGTAGTTAGAATTTGCTGTTTGAATTAATATATCTGTCATAAGTAAAGATATACAAAATTGTCTGCTTAATGCTCGTTTTTAGACACTGTAAAGCTGCAATTATATATATATATATATATTGCTGTGGTGGGCATATTAACCTAGCAGATTTAGCAAATGCAAGATTAATACGTTTTCATTTATTAATTACGTAGTTGCCATTGCCAGATAGGCAGACAGACACGCACGTGAGCACACGCATACATGCATGCACTAATGTACGCAAGTACACAGCTGAATACATGAGGCCCAAGGGTATTAATGATCACATTTAACCATTAGCATGTGCACATACATAAAATTTTAATTTCAGCAGTAACATTATATCCACAATTTAAATTCAGTACGCACGATATTGGAACAGCAAACCAGATCAGAATATTCAATTAGAGGGTCTGTAATTCACTGTCAGGTTTGTCGAAACTTATGGGATGGTGTTATCTGTCGAGGTGTTGATGGTGTGTCACTGCTCATGCTAATTCTAATGGACTCACAGTTTGTTTTTGTTTCAAGTGATGTCCATGGAATATTCACACATTTTCATAAAATGAACTTTACTTTATTAATCTCTCTTAAAATCGTAGCATGCACGCCACTGAAGATATCTGAACTTCTTTAATTTACTTGAGATATCGGTCGGTGTCTGAGATCGGCTATCAAGACTGGGCCTGCTGACTCCATGATTGCAGATTCAGAAGAACAAAGGTTTCTCTCTACACAGATTACTAATTATCCTATTCAAGAACTAACATGACTACTAATAACAAATAATGAACATAGATTTATTAAATTTATAAACAACGTGTAACTTGAAGTAATAACTTGATACACTTATAGGACTATTCCCAGAATACAGACGATGTAAGCAGATGTGCGTGCTCATAACTAATTAGTACGATAACAATTCCTTTAATTTGATTAACTACCCCTAAATACTGACCGATCAGATCTTATTTTGAGACTTTCTCATGGCACAATATTCACCAGATCAATCCACTACTATATCCAGATTACATTGACCAATATTCGACTAGGTACCAATAACAAACTTGCTTTGAGTTATCCCCCAACTGGAAATATCGGGCATACATTTGAATTCCAATTTAAGTTTGACAGCTAATGACTAAACTTGTCCTGTTCATTTATAACGTGAACACCTTAGGGCTACTCACTACATATCGATCAAAGCGGAGTATGTGACCGCTGATCTAAGCATGTACATGGTGCCTCAAGTCGTGATTCATTGTCTCATGCTTCTATTACGAAACTCAAAGGGAACTAGGTAATTCCCCTTTCCAGAGTATCCATGTATCATCTGACGTCATCTGACGCCATAATCCGCTAAGCGGCGCATAGAATGACATAATAATCATTATGTCATAAATGATTCTATATGGCTCGTCTTTAACTCTTAATAGTGTGACACGTTGTACGAATTGTATGTCTCTATTATTTAATAAACATGCTGTTGAATATTTTGAAACTAATTTGGTTTCAAATTATTCAATACCTTACCTGTTTAGTTTTCTGGAAATTGATAGTCAGGTAGTTCAGAGATCGATCGACTCCAACACGAACGAGGTGTGGCGGAGCTTACCTAGAGATGAGCGGAGCATAGGTAAAAATGGAAATGTCCATTACCCATATACACGAACTTGGAAACAATCTTGGCTCCATGTATTAAAACAATGTTTAAGCAACATCTTTCACTGTATTGATGCACTGAATGTCAGCAACACTTTCTTTCTGTGTCTACATCAAATCCCTCAATACATAAACATTGAGACCTTATTAGACAGGCAGAAATCAGTCAGCAAAATAACACACTGAAAGTCTGAGGTCCAAAGTCCAATATTACTGCACATTACATGAATCTAAAATGCTGCCTGTTAAAATGTACTGGCCTAAATAGATGCTTTATAATCAAGTACGATTCTAACAACGCGTTTGTGATAATAATATGTGTGTGTTCATTGCTGGCTGATGTTTAGCAACCACAGCAGGAAACACGTACCAGGCACAGCAGCAACAACTTCTATGCAAGGTAAGTGAAATCAATCTGATATTTATTTCAACAGCAACTAGATCAAACTAGCATCAATTCCAACTTGTACACAGTATATATCAAAATGGAACATGTATATTTATATATCCGTCCATCCATCCATCCATCCATCCATCCAACCTGTCTGTTTGTTAATCCTAGATTATACAATACTATTTACATAGTAAAAGCATACAGCACTAAATGGCACTATCCTACCATGATTGTGATATGACCCAGTTAGTGACATTTAACATGCCCTGTGTAAAAAAATATATAAGGGGTCTTAAAATTGGTAGGTATGCTCAGAAATAACTTAACATCTTTCAAAAACAATATAAAACGAACTGTTGATGTTTTTGAATATAATTTGATTGGAATACATTGCTGCCTAAGTCAGCAATGTCGTCCAATCCGATTATGTTCAAAGGCCTTCAACAGAAAAGTTCTTACTAACTAATGTTTTTGGGGTTTTTTGGTTTTGGAAACATGATAACTTGTTTCTGGGCTTTGCTGTAGGTTATCATGTGACATGGCTTTTGTCGTCAAGGAGATGGTGGTGTATTAAGATTGTTAGTCTATTGGCCACACGCCTGAATGAAATACCATCTTTAGACCAGGATGTAAGCATTCAGTATAGAGAGCGTCGACTTCTTGCGATAAAACATGATTTAAAGGTGCACATTCAAACCAAAATCCCTGGAAATAAAATTGTTAAAATTGTATACTTTTAGAGGCTTAAATCGTGTACCGAAATACAACAGAATGAAATACATTTTAACATATAATGATCTCGTTCCATACAATTTAACATAATCTTTTAGCTGTGAAATTAAATTATGGACTTAAAAAATATATGAATTTATATATAATTAAATCATCATATGTTAAGATTTATTTAATTTCATTACATCTAGGCACACATTCTAAGATCCAAAATGGACACAATTTTAACAATTTTATTTTCAAGCATTCAGCTATGCATGAGTATCTTTTAGTGGTAAAAGTGAAATTTAATAGAATTAGCAACAATTTCTTGCTTCACTAAATTGTTTTTTGGATTCCAAAACAATATCCATGATTATAATATGTATCTTCAAATCAATATATACATAATTCTTTGAACCAGCAAAGACAAAGAAGAAACATCTTTTACAATGCAAAACCAATTCTGGTGAATATTGTGAATCTAATTTGACTAGAAACTGTTGCTTCATATGGCCACAGCTAAACGAGTTTGAAATTATTGTACAGATTTCCCATATGGTTGTCTTGAAATTAAGATCTTATAATCCAGAGTTGAAAGGGTGGCACAACTTAAATGTATACCAATGGACATTGAACTCTAAGACAGCTAAGCAATATTTTTACCATTATAATTAGCTATAGTGACTCATATGATCAGCCATAATTAACCATTCCTTATTTACAGTCAAATAAACGTTGCTGACGTTTAAAAGCTATCAAGTTTGGACTGTGTACATTCATTTCAAATGATATTGTTAGTAAGACATAATACCTTTAAGAAATCTGATCAAAAGTCACCCAATTTTTCAACCATCTCACGGCTGAGTTTTTGCAGATAACATATTCCAAGGGTTATATAACTGAATATGTGAATAGTTTTAAAAGCCACCAACAACTGTCAGTCAAATTGTTTTCACAAAATATTCGGCAAATCCAGAGTTATTATCCATTGAATTTGTTATTTGCTGGTTGCAGCAGCAAGACAGTTATAGGGGAACACACACACAGATACGCATAAAACCGTACCATTTGATGCGTTTGCATACTTTAAATAAAATAATATATATTATGTGAACATTTTCCAATTCCGTAGTAGTAAATTTCACCACGGAAAGTCATATTCTCCCATTTCTCAAGATAACCGAGCAGGACCATTATCGTGTGAATGATTGTTGTGGTATGACATCATCATGTAAATGGTACATTGTTGTTGATTGATAGCTCATGACAGGCCATTCGAACTCAAACATATAATTGAAATGCAAGAGAAAAATTATTGCTTGTTAAACTACAACTTGAATCGAGATAATGACCTGGTTTATAACTTGATTAGAGGCTAGTTTCTTCATATCTGAATATACGTGTGGCGTAATCTGAAGCCATGTGTCTGATAATTCACGAGATGACGTCATACCATGAATTTTGTGGCATGCCTTTAATCGAAATTTTAACAATGTTAGAGCTTGTGAAAATCAGTCCACTTCTTTTAATTTATAAAATACGATACAATATTTTTATTTTGGTGTTTTGTTTTTTTAATTTCGTTTGTGATCCCCGTTAAGTATACACTGTTTCATCGAAATGTCTCAAATCCTTTACTTTTTCACTGGAATTGTGTTTAGTTTTGCCACTTTGTTTTTAGCCATAGCAATCCTTGACATAACCAATCCTATAATGAACTCAACAAACTCGACAAGACTGATCAAACTTGCTCCGAGGAATACGCCCATTTGTCCACCTATGGAACCTGAAAAACACAGAGATACAATAATATTACAATCACACAAGGATCCATAACTAGGTTACACTCATTACGCAACACTGCTATGCATAGGGCTGTGTGCCGCTGATGGTCACGGGGCAGAGCTGCAAATAGTTGTGTGGATATTAGCCAATCAAAATTCTTCTATTTCATACTCATCCTGCTTAGACACAAAATGGATGCACTCATAATGTTATGGACTGAAAATTACAAATACCATTTAAAACATGAAAACTTGTCCAATCACGGGATGAACGCAAATTCTTACAAATACTTCGTAAGTCAGTAACTGTTATTTCACAATAATGAATAAACTGAACTTGACTTTATCTATTCTAATTACGTTGGATAAAACCTTCGTGGACGATTTCCCTCATTTCTTTTCTTCTTAGAAAGAAAGCTAGTAAGTACTAGATTGTAAATTACAAATTAGCAAGTGTGTTCCAGTAATAATTTATATATTCTTTAATAATTTAGTTTAACTAAACAACTTTCGATTGTACTAATTAGTACATTTATAGCGCATTGCTATGACTGTTCCAATCAATTGTAGGATTCTCTATACAGAAGAAGAATACAATGGCGAAATTGGCGCAGTTTGCCATGACTTTGGCATACAAACCTACCCTTTATCCTGAAAAAGCACTGACATTTTGACATTAAAATCCAGCTCTTTTTAAAGCAAAACACTGTCATATTTTCACAACGTACCATTTTACACATACAAATCAAATGTACAGCAGGAGTGAGAGTACTGTTAGTCGCAATTAATAAAGTGTACACGCTTATAATGTTAAATCATGCACTTCTATATCAAAATATATGAATCAATATATGCCTTATTATTATTATTATTATTATTATTATTATTATTATTATTATTATTATTATTATTATTATTATTATTTCATTCTAACGAAATTAATTTTTAGTTTAGTAATTGGGTTTTTATAAGCATATACAATCTTCGTTGCTTTAATTTATACAAAGTAAATGATTAAAAGCTAAAACATATATCAATTCACTGGTGGAGATAGATTCGCTTTTTCATTGGTTCTCCAAAGGAACATGGTTTTCGACTGGGCATGGGCTAATAGTCCATATATTAGCGTATTCTGGTGAGGGTGAGGGTGAGGGTACGCACTAGAATGCAACCCTTTTAGTCACGCAATATATGGGCAATTTAGCAACGCCCACGCAATAACAGCGTGACTGATGAGGACAAAGAAAAAAGCATGTATATCCCCCTCCTTTGTTACTCACTATTTAAAATTCTAAAAGTGAAATATTTTAACAATTTTATTTTAAGCATACTTGATGTACCTTTAAACAAACACAATAGTATATTACAAATAGAATTTGTACAAATGTTCTTATACACTGACTACAATTTATTCCTTGTCCTCAACTCATCATGCGGCTCACCATCTTGGTCAGTGGCTGTAACCGATTTGGTGATTGATAAAAGGTGGATAACAGATGCGAACATTACTGTTAGGGTACAACATTTTGACACCCTTTTTAAAGTTTCGTTGACTGATTTTCAAACCAGACCCCTTTTTAATTTTCGTGGATGCACATGCGGTACCCATTGTGATAGAGAACGAGGGCTGGGTCAGCAGCGGCTATATTCGTAGCAATGTTTCGAGAGGATATATTACAGTGCCGTGCAAGGAGTGCAAGGTACCCGTGCAAATGGAGTAATACAGTTTAGCTATAGCCAGCCCATCTCTCGATCAGATCCAACCAAACTTCACCCGTGTTGGGATTGAAGGATCTCTCAATTTCCAGAAAACTACAGGTAAGCTATTGCATATTTTAAAACCAATTTTACTGGATGCGGTTGCTGACTATGAGAAATGGTTACCTCTAAGCACTGATAAAGCGTGTACATGCATGCAGCTGGTATACGGAGCCAGCAGCGTCTTTTTCTATGGCTGACTTGCCTAATACATTATATACTTATAATTCACGTTTTCTGAATAATGGTTTGATAGGAGATGTACTTATGTTTTTCCAGAACAGAATAGTCATGGAATCTGAAAACTATTACAGAAGTTCTTACCACATGCAATGTGGCTCACGTGGTCAGCTTCCTCACCCGCTAAATGGTTTCTTTAACTTCAGCATCACGGCCTTCCTCCCCGGCGCTACATCTCTATCTTCTCATCTACACGTGCCTTGCTGAGTAAATGTCCTTAAAAGGTATTAGGACCAACTTTCGATGATGGTGGACCTGAGGCATAGAGCTATTTTATTAATGAGTCAGTAACATTTTGTCGATCTCGAACACCATTAAACTTCACTTGCCTTCCTCGTAAAGCATTTTGGCCGCTTTTCCATTCCGAGAATAAAAATGAATTAAGGAACTTTTATTCACCCTTGCATGGCCACCTGAAACGTGTGCGTCTGTTAAGATTTCCTTCTGCAGTTAGTTAAGCGCAGTAATTGTGCTTTTTCAAATGCATATATATCCGGTGTCAACCTCCTTTTGGATGGCACCAACAGTACCTACGCTTTTGCCTAGAATCGCTGGCTTTCTTCATCTCAACTGAAGTTCTGACATCTTTCTGTGAACACTGAATATCCTCTCATACCTCAGTATCCGATAGTTCCGGAACATGTGCTCCGGAACCTACAGTGCACCCCTCTCCACAGCTGGCAAGATCTTCTTGTCACTGGCTGTCGTTTGTGTTTCCACTTATTCATATGCAGGGCTGTCTCTAAGAGTTTCTACATTGATAGACTACTGGAGATCGAGAATCCGCAGTAGTTTTGTTACGTTTGCACTACGTCTGCTGACACCAGTGCGTTGTCCGAGGAACATTCGATTCCATCATGGTTTGTCTAAATGTGGATGTCGATGTTCAACTTTACTGGCGGATTTGGTTTGATCTCGTCTGGAACATTTACTATGAACATTTTTACAGAACCATATTTCAGACACTGTGTTCATATATTACTTTATCTATATAGGATTATATCTCGCAAAACGTATGTCTTTAACACTTAATAAGTAGATTAGTCTTAATATTGTATTAGGAGAGGTGACCTTATTTTCTATCCAACCATATGGTATTTCACCATTTTAGTTGTATTTTCATTTCATATTATATGATTTTTATACGTTCCAACCTGGACGTATTCTGATATCTCATAAGATAAAGTTCTAAGCGATTTTGACAGGACAACCTCCTGTTATATTTATATTATGGTGCTTTCAAAATAAACATTATGGTTAATGGATCATTTTCATGCTCTAGTGGAGCTCTGGTCACACTTAGTTATTCCACTCCATGTCGTCCGTCTCCACACTCTATGGAAGCACCATCTTTATATCATTCCTGCAAATTGATAACTTAAGGACGTTTCTGTAAAACATACATTTCAGACTGTGAAAGTCGTAGCGTGCCTCTAGGATGCTCTAGTACACTTACTTGTGAATCTTCTTACAGAAGACCATGATAGCATCTGTCACATTATTATATTCGAGTTTTACTATTATATTTTTAAGCTCGCATCATTGAAAAATCAGACTTTTATTATTATATTATTCATTATTGTAGTAAACAGTTTTTGCCATTTCGTGTAGAATTGCATGGCATCTGCCCTCATGCTCTATCCTCTAGTCATGAGACCAATTTTCCGGTGTAGCAGGCATCGGTCCTTCCCGAAAGTCATGGGAGTTTTTCACAAGACCGCCCGCATCCACAGTATGTTCACTTCCGGTGCTATATGCACCATGGTAACCTGGTGCATCTGTAGAAATCCTCCAGTCAGACGAGTATCTTTCTACTGAATTAAGTTAGAACTCTCTGTGATATGTAGCTGAGAAAATGCATTAGGTGACACCTTGGCTTTGCCACAACTTTTCAGAATAATTATTTCCCATAGTCATCCATTTCTTGTGTTGTGGTCAGCCCCTGTTATCACCACTTCAGAGCATCATGGAGAGGCTGTGGTCGCGATAGCAAGTAGCCTATTACCCCTTGCTTTCTTACGAGAGGGACCTTTTCTTATCAGATGATGTTGAAATGAGTATACATGATTAGTTACGATCAGACCTCCCAACTGGCCACGTGATCCGTCGTGCATATATCACTTCCACTCTGACCTTTGATCATCTGAGTATTGGGTTCCTTAACATCATTCAATTGGCTAGGCGTTTTGCTCACCAGAGCATTAATCATTAACATTTGGCGGATATAGACCAAGCTCTGTGGGTACATGACTAAGCGGAGTTCCCCCACCTTTATCCTGAACTTCCGTGAGTGACATCCATTAACGAAGGACGACCCATCCCTCAGCTTAATCGTCTTTCTCCTTCCTCTGCCTGGAATCCTGAACCTGGAACGTCTTGTCGAAGACCCAGACACAACAATCCCTCCATTCTTTTTCTTCCCCGCAGACCACCCTCTCTCCCGAATGCTGTTAGCTCCAACATAGTATCTGGTTAAACCCAGTGTTGATTGTTACCAAACCAACATCCGTCGTGTAGAGTTAAAATTAACCTATGACAATCTAAATGAAGATCTCCATGTTTCAACCTAGCGACTTGACTCTGGTATGTATTTTCCAGAACTTCCATGCGGTACCTTCGGGAGGCTTCCTCCTTTTATGATTCGATACCTCCTGCGACCGTTTATGTGGAATCTCTGCAGAGCACCTACGGACGTCCCACTCTGGCGGGTGAATAGTGTATCTTTGGATGGATTAATATCAATGCTACACACAACCCTCATCTCATACGTTATACCTTAACGTGGACGTTAGACATGTGACTTGATAGCAATGTATTGTCGCGTAACCTTATCCAAGTATCTTGAAACATCATGGTAGTTCAATATACTCAGAGTATACTAACGGAATTTTCCATCTATTTCCAGTATGCTATTCGATCCGGATGTTTTCCATATCTCCGTGTATCGTACATCTATTGTTACTCTGCATGTAAGAAGTAACATCTCATACAATGAGATATAGCAGGCTGTGACCTACATCTTAATAAAGACCTATACTTGTTATCGTGATTAGTCGTAATTATTTTTTCATGAAGGATTCTATGTTGTTATTTTTGCCATATGTGTTGAGAAAGCTTATGAAAACGGTTATTAATTTCCGTGGTTGAATTCGCCACGGGCTAAAACCGTAACACTTTGTTTCTCTTTTATTTAGCATTTAGAATGGAACTCTTCTATAACGCTTCGAACTCTGAGGGAAGTTACCATTTTCCTACCCCTCCACTCAATCATATGTGGTCAATCCAGATAGAAGGAGCACGGCGCATGATGGTGATGATCACTGTATTCTGCGGCTCTAGTAGTAGACATTTCTTACAGCTGCAATCAGTCCTTCTTGGCTTTTCACACTCTATTTTGTCCTCAGCCGAAATCTTTAGCTTCCCCAGGTCCAAACGAAGCATGGCCTCCAACATAATGATGCAGCTAAACCGTTTGGGTGTGAATGCATGCCCGGATCTGCAATAACGTTATCATTCCGTTGAACCGCTAAGTGGCCAAGAAATGTTTGTGGTCGGACAAGTCCTTTCTCGAGAGAGCCACGCGAAGGGGATCTGCCATCCTCGGATTAGGACGAGAGACCCGCTCTGCAGGCGATAGCCAGTGAGGCGACACGGGGCGCACGTATTACAGATGTTGAAAATTAATTAAACAGATAGATGGATCGATGGATGGATGGATCGATGGATGGATGGGTAGATGGCTGGATGGATGGGCGGGTGCATGCGTGGGCGCCTGGGCAGGTGCCTGGGTGGGGTGGGGGTGTCGTTGGAGGGATGGACGGACAGGACGGATGGATGGATGGATGGATGGATAGATAGATAGATATATAGTCAGACATGCAGTCAGGTAATCAGGGAGGCAGGCAGGCAGGCAGGCAGGCAGGTAGGCAGGCATGTAGACAGGCAGGCAGACAGAAAGACAGACAGACAGACAGACAGACAGACAGATACAGACATCGATATAACTTACTCATGATACTCTCGAAGGTATACTGAGGGAACTGCTCTATGTTAACCATCTGTGGGTTGTCATAATACAGGTTAAGCTCCAGGAAGTTGGTTCTATAGCTGAGAAATAGATGATAATATCCATGCCATTATAGTAACAATAAAACAAGTAATGTGAGATAAGGTGTCTATAATTCAGGAAGCCAGTTTCTCAGGCAATCATATGACATCAAAATCAAATACGTCGCATGTGGGATGGCGTTATAATAAATTATGTCATGAATTGCACACCACAAACGCTTAATAGTCCGACAGCTGGTACGAATTGTACGTCTACTATTTAATAAACATTCTGTTAAATATGTTGACACTAAGTTGATAGCGCGCTGTTGCATAGGCAGCAACAACACCTACTCAAAGTAGTTTCAAGATATTCAACAGCCTAGCAGTATAGCTTTCTGGAAATTGAGATTCATAGAGTGTAGGGATCCATTGATCGCAACATGGGAAACGCGTGGGTGGAGCTTAGCTAGAGATGAGCGGGGCATAGCTAAAACTGGATTCCTCCATTAGTGTACATAGGCCAGCCAGTTGACCTTGATATGCCCCGCCGATCTCTATCTAAGCTCCACCCACACCTCGCTCATGTTGTGATTGATCGATCTCTGAACTTTCTGACTCAATTTCCAGATCGCTATACAGGTAAGCTATTGAATACCTTGGAACTAATTTGACTGAGCGCTGTTGCTGCCTATGGCAGCAACAGTGTCCATTCAAATTAGTTTCAAAATATTCAACAGCATGTTAAATAAAAGGTAGAGACACACAATTCGTACAACATGTCGGACTATTAAGAGTTAAAGACGGGCCAAATGGAACCATATATGACGTAATGATTATGACGTCATCCTACACGCCGCATAGCTGATTATGACGCCATATGACGTCAGATGATAGATGGATACTCTGGAAAGGTGAATTACATTGTGAGAATACCTAACCTGTTGTTCTTAGTTAGAAATTCTGATCACGCGTTGAACCAGCGAGTAGGAGAATGATACATCCTATTATCAAATCCATATGAACGCAAATTTGAATTCATTTTTTTAATGTATGTATCAGAATTAATGTCTCGCAAAATTCGTATGCGCAATATTAGAAGATTTCATGAAAAAACCCATTGAAACGTCAAGTAGAAACTCTTGGAAGAGTGAGAGGTCTGTTCAATAGGTTGTGCGCGCGCGCGTGCGTGCGTGCGTGCGTGCGTGCGTGCGTGCTGCGTGCGTGCTTGCGTGCGTGCGTGCGTGCGTGCGTGCGTGCGTGTGTGTGGGTGGGTGGGCGCGCGCGCGCGTGCGTGCGTGCGTGCGCGCGCGCGCGTGTGTGCATGCGCGTATGATACTAACAAGTCTTGGTCTAGGCGCCACTCAGGTGGCTGGATGTTGTTATAGTTTTCCATGAAGACTTCTGACGGATATGACGCCATAGATAAACTGACGTCATATGTTTGCCATTTGCACGACACAGGGCAATTACACGAATGTCTCAGTGTGTTGTTCTCACGAAACTCCCCTGGAAAATACATTATATATGTGATGGTTATAGCAATAATATTATACATTCTATTGCTATGTATGCATCGGTACTCATGTTTAAAAATAAATGTGTTTTTGATATACGGATGTAAGCACAGAAATGGGTCATAGACCTTCCAAGCTCTAAAAGCAAATGGGGTTGAACCATGCCTCTCAATTCATACTCACTACTCCTAGGTAGGTGGCACTCCAGTAACGTTTGCAAGTCACACAAAGGAAGAAGTAGTTCTGCTAAAATAAAACAACAAGAACAAGTCAAACATTACCAGTGGTGGACTAGTATTAAATAGGGTTTGCGATATGCAGAGAAGTTCAGAGAAGTTGATTCAAATTCAAATTCAAATTCAAAGTTACTTTGTTTCATGATTTGTTTTAGACATATAAACAAACTACAAAAAGTCTATTCCAGGCATGGCCTATGGGGCGATGGACTCCTTACACACCTCACAAAACAACTGTACTTTTACACATATGACACATATCACAAAACAATTGTACATTTACACATATGACACATATCACAAAACAATTGTTCATTTACACGTGTGACACATATCACAAAACAATTGTACATTTACACATACGACACATATCACCTAACAATTGTTCATTTACAGGTGTGACACATATCACAAGACAATTGTACATTTACACATATGACACATATCACAAAACAAGTGTTCATTTAAACATGTGTCACATATCACAAAACAATTGTACATTAACAGAATGCTAAAAGCTACCATGATATAGATACTTTAATACAGGAACAGGACTACGCTTCTGGAATCATTAGCCAGTAAATCAGCCTCTTTGAGGACTTTATTAACCATACATGTAACTCTCTGGGAAGAGGATACTAATCTCTCCTCAAACTTTATATTGTAGAATAGATCATTAGTATATAGATTCCGTATACTTCCTTTCCTGCCATAACAGTAATATATTCCAATGAAATGAGTTTCAAAATTTTCAGCAGCTTACTTGTACGATTAGGCCTACATCGTTACACGCGGTTACTTTTAATTAACACGTTGGTTGAGAATGGTGCTTCAATCAACGTGTGTAATACAATTCCAGATTGTAACGTCACACGACAGCATGGCAGTACGTCCTAGTATACATACTTTATTCGAAATGATGTCTGGTAGTTTTACTGACTAAAAAAGGTGAGACGAATAAGGAGTATATCCACTATCGCTATGATATGTTCAAATACGTCAGCTATGTCTAAGTTCATTAAATCAGATGGGCAATAGGGTGTATTTTAACATTATAATTAACTGGTTGAAATCAGTCAAAGATGAACACTAACATATCAATGTGAAGAAAATTGGATGAGCTTTCCAATGATATACGACATCAATAATATTATGAAATTAGTTCTTTATATAAACTGCTTAAAACGCGTTGTATATGACCGTAATGGTAAAGCAATACTGTTCGCGCGTCGCCCGCGGTGTATATCAGCCAGTAGTGTTCTGAGCAATGCATTGTTGGAAGCTAATTTCCCAAAATATGCCAATGCAGGAAAGAGATATTTCCTGTAGTATCCCAAAATATAAAGGAGGAATCCAGTTTCTCAGTCAATCATATGAAGCCATAATCAACTACGTGACATGTAGGATGGCGTCATAATCAATGGAATTTCCAGTTTTAGCCATGCCCCGTCCATCCTTAGTTAAGCTCCATCCACGCTTCGCCCGCGTTGGGATCGATCGATCAATGAACTCCCTGAGTATAAATTTCCAGACCGCTATACAGGTAAGCTGCTGGATATTTTGAAACTAATTTGACTGTGTGCTTTGCTGCCCATGACACGCTTAGTCCGTCTTTAATTATGCGTGTGTGATGTACTTAGCTACGTCATTCGTGACGTCATTGATTATGACGTCATCCTAGATATCACGTAGTTGATTATGACGTCATATGATGGATGGATAAAATGGAAAGTTATATTCTGCCATGAATGGCTCTTATGCGCTTAATAGTCTGTCATGTTGTACGATTCGTGTCTTTATTATTTAATAAATATGCTGTTGCATATTTTGAAACTAATTTGACGTGACGTTGTTGCTGCAGAGCACAGCAGCAACAGTACACAGTCAAATTAGTTACAAAATATGCAACAGCTTACCTGGATAGTTTTATGGAAATCGATACTCAGGGAGTTCAGTCATCGATCGATCCCAAGTCCCAACACTGGCTAAGCGTCGGTGGAGCTTAGCTAAAGGTATGCTGGGCATAGGTAAAACTGGGTTCCTCCATTCAAGATTTATCAATGCAAATTACGGGATATAATACGTTTGCGAATAGTAGACTCATGTCATGGTTGCATTGGCCACTCGCCTGGTACCACACGTGCTATTAAGCCAAATGATGGAAGAATCCAGTTTATCCATCCATCATATGACATCATAATGAATTACGTGACATGTAGAATGGCGTCCTAATCAATTACGTCATAAATGACGTAGCTGAGTTCGTCATGAACGCTTAATTGATGACGGACTAAACGTTGTTGTACTACTTGTATGTCTTTACTGTTTAATAAACATTGGGTTGGATATGCTGAAACATATTTTACTGAGCGCTGTTGCTGCCATAATCAACAGCTTAACTTTATAGTTTCTGGAATTTGCTAGTCAGGGAGTTCAGTGATCGATCGATCGCACCCCGTGCGAAGTGTGGGTGGAACTTAGCTAAAGATGGGCTGGGCATAGCTAAAATTGGATTCCTCCATTGCTAGGTCTGATGCCACACACCTGGTAATGTACCCGGAACTGCGTATTTTGCGTTTATTGCATCATCAATTTGTGGTTGTGACTCCATCGTGTATTGCTAATCAGCAGCATTGGGTTTTGAAAACTAAATAAGCAATCTGGAGCTCGTTGTACTACATCACGTAACAAGCCGTGGACTTTAATACACAGAACAATGCTAACTAACCTTATCTCTGGATAGCTATTCAGGTGATCTAATATGCCACTCAAAAACTAATCAGGTAATTATAAGCTTGTCATCATGCCGCTAAAGAATGGTATTCTGGCTTTAGAAGCTAACTATTGATACATTTCTACAGCCTAGTGATGGCTGCCATGATTTACTTTTCAAACAATCAGAAAAATCCTAGCGTGCCTGCCTCGGTACATACGCTCGGTAATAGAGGTGCCAGCTATAGTGTGGCTATTTCATATAAAAGCAATCATACAGGTAAGCTGTTGAATATTTTAAGACTAATATTTGACTGGAGAGTTCTAGCTGCCATATACGGGATAAGTATAGCTCAGCGAAGTTAGGGGGGCATTGGGCATTGGATATTGAATATTCAATTTCCTGTGGCGGGATATTGAATATTCAATATCCAATATCCATTATCCAGCTAACTACACTGAGCTGATACGTATTACATAATAAAGAATGTAATGCATTGGCACTTTCATGACATCACACACTATCGCCAGAGGAAACAAAATGGTGGCGATCACTGTTCAACATTTACGCGATATTACAAGAGCAGGTAATTGTGTAACCGATAAGGGAATATGACAGAATATGAATGATATGGAATCTATACCCCGCAATCTATCGGTACAACACAACATCTGAGATGAGATTAGCATCCTTTTAACAATGACACTAAATGATATTAAGTGGCATTGACGCTATTTTGCATTTTCCATTGAGGTTTCGGATCCGTCACTTAGGTAGGCCTATCTGACCTCGTATGAAAAATCCGCCACCTGTGAGTTCACGTGACAAACAAATATATGTCATACTAATACAGAAAGCATATGAAATATACCCATTAGGTAAATTTACAATTTAATAAACATGTAGTTGTATATTTTGAAACTAATTTGACTGGTAGCTGTACCAGGAAAATGCATATATAAAGATACGTTTAGATGGATAAATAAGTAATGATACCAAATAAGTTTTAATAGGTGGTGACGTTGAGCATTGACCAATAGAAATTGATAAAGCCTGATTTTGCTGCATACCTGGATCGTACAGGCCTCTGCATCCACATGCGTTA
This sequence comes from Chaetoderma sp. LZ-2023a, assembly GCA_034401795.1. Classification (NCBI taxonomy): domain Eukaryota; kingdom Metazoa; phylum Mollusca; class Caudofoveata; order Chaetodermatida; family Chaetodermatidae; genus Chaetoderma; species Chaetoderma sp. LZ-2023a. The sequence goes on from JAVVLW010002789.1 coordinate 24,906, forward strand.
GAAGTGTAGTTCATTTGACATTCAAGGAAGCAAGCTCCACGATCATAAATCGGGAAGTACCGCAAATATCCCTCCAGCTCTCCTTTAGTACGGTCTATGCAGTCTTTGTTGCCGAATGCCTTGAATGGAGCCGGCAAAAATGTCATCTGCAACACGATATAATTTGCATAACAATAGGATGCAAGGCTAATGATGTGGCGTGTGTGACGTGTACGCAATAATGAAATTAAATGTGCATTGTGTTGCGGCGAAACGGCATTTACACAATTGAGGGATCTTATAAGTCATTCAAGTATCTCACGGCATAAGCAAATACGTCACATGCTAGTTGACGTCGCAATCAAAATCACGTATCTCTGTCACAAAAACTTAGAAAGATCCGCCACTAATGTGGACGAACCGTATACAGTGGTCGATGGATTTACAATTTAATACAGAATCTTTTGAATATTTTGAAAATAATTTGACTGGACGCTGCTGACGCTACATACACTGGTGTAGTTTGGATCGACCGGTCGGATACCGGCCGTACCAGCTGAGCTGGGTACGTGCCGCCTGTCCTGGATTCGTTTCCTGAACATGCCCCTCGCATATAGGCCTATGGGAGAGTTCATTAAAACGCATGATGCGCATGCGCACGCTAGGACACTGTTAATATGGAGCGCATAGTTACGACCTAGATAGGATGGCACTTTTAGTGTACCGAGATGGTACCCTGTAATCCTTATTGTTTGCCTATTTCCGTTAAATCTGGCTTTTCAAATCTGTAAACCATTTCAAAATCGGTTGAGAAATGGCTGAGTTATCCAGGGAAAACTCTTCATGAGTATCTTCAAAATATTGCCGTGACGTCATAACCACGTAGCCGCAAAGCTTCTAGAATGTTCTAGAACGTTTGACTGCACTATTATTAGCTGCGCGCTGATTGGCTCTTGCTCGAACGATGATTGGATGCAGCCCGCGCCTGTTACGTCAAGAGGAGTATATAAGTAGAAGCGATCCAGTGATAGAGAGCATCCTCGGCCAGGGGCCGAACAGATTGGATCTGTACCAGCTACTACAAGCTCGACAGACAATACGCGTCTTCCTTCTCTATGTGTCAGGTTTTTATCCCGTAGCGTGCAGTTCTCCAACCCTTCGCACTAAAACAATTTTGTAACTCCCATTTATGGGAGTAATTTGGAACTTCTGATAATTGTTCACGAACACTAACAGCTACATTCGGAACACAAATTTGCAGTGAGGCCTTTACGGCCTGAATATGTGAGTCTACAGATGTAGGGATGGGATGTTCTTTGATGGATGACTCGCCGGATCTGCCGGCCACTTCTAAAAGTGGTATTTCAATCCCCGCCGCACACATATCATGTCGGTTCTTTCAACTTTCGACCGCAGCAACTAAACTCTGCCCGGTGCGGCTTCAGAGCTGGCTGACGTACCCAGCATCGTGAAACTTTGTTTTATATCCTCGTTTGCCTCTGACAACCCTCGCTAGTGACGGGTTGTTTACACCTTCCATCCGTGCCATCGGTGTACGGGAACTTTCTTCACCACGTAGTACTATCATATCTTTTACTATCTGCTCGTTAGACATTCTATTAGGCCTACAGCATTAAGCGATGTACTCCTCCCGCCATGAGTGTTCTTGCGGAAATCTTGTTTGCGGAAAACGGCTTGCGGGAACCAACCCGCGGGAACTACGGACTACGGATCGACGTATCAATTTCTGTAACACGGGAGCCTAAATTAGGAATGACAACCAAGTATTCAAGTAACTATACTTCACAGTTTAATTATTTCTCTATATAGGTTTTGTTAATTATATTGTGTCCGCAATAACGGTCCCGATGACTAAAAGGAACCGTAACGGTCTTAAGACCACTAGTTATAATTTCTGTATTTGTTGATAATTATGCTCATTTTCCTCAATGTGTTGCTAACCGCACTAGAGTAGGTTCATTAACCTGTACTGTTATATATATCCTGATCATTTGACACCGTTTGATTGTTCTGGTTAGATTATGTATATATATATATGGCCAGTCGCCATCCATTCATATGTTTTGTTTATTCATAGAAAATATAGGACTGAAGTGCACGTAGGAAACATTATACAACAACACTTATATATTCAACACTTTCTCCCGCCACCAACAATTTTTCACTGAGGTCGCTGTCCGTGTCCCTTGTGTTTAGCCCGGCATGCTACCGACTAAACCTTTTCTATTCAGCTCAATAGGATAGGTTCGAAATGATTAGAGACACTTTCTTCATTACATACTGTGTAATATACTCTTCTCTTCCGGTAGTGCGATAATCTAGCCCCGCACTCAGGTAAGACTCATAAGTAAGATTTTGTGGGTGTCTCTTCGTGTTCCACTCAGCATTGTGACTTCTTAATTGTTTGGATGTCCCCATCCGCACCATGGACTGATCCGAGTCTGGGAAACTATTGGGGTTTCCGAGCGATGATGGCTAGGTTGTGGTGTCACATACACATTCCCGTGTATCTTCGGATACTTAGTAGTTAGCACTTTAAGCCAATGTAGGAAAGCACTGCGAAAACACCTGTATTAATTATTATCTTATTTACTGACAATCCTCCCGCACTGCAGTGCAGAACTGGCAACTTGTATATAAACCTAATGACAAGTAAAACGGTTAGTTCCATAGGACCCGGTGACGGGCGAGATGCACATCCCCACCGAATTCTGTTAACACATCTGGGCATGATATTTAGATCTGACACGCCCATGCCGGAAGGACATTTACGGTGGGAATTCGTCTCTCTTACCCCCACCATAACGATAGGAGAAATGGTCCAATAATGCCTTTGTGAAATGTAACCCATGTCTGGTAATGTTTTATGTGGGTGCGGGGTGGGGATATCCTGCTACGTAACATGTATGAGTGCTGTCTCTATTATTGATGTCTTGGGGCATCTGTTCTCCGTGACAGCCGTGTCTAATAGCTACGTTGATATCAGCCAGTTGCGGCCTATACTAATTCTCGTTCTAACAACAACTAAAAGGAATTAAGCAAAGCAGAAGGCCCGCCGAAATAAAGCGGCAACTACCAATACAGCAAACCAAGAACTACATAAGACGGTGACAAGGGAATCCATCGGGAATTTTCCGTCCCGTCTTCACGTAAAGCGGTGCGCATCCCTATAATCATAATCTCACTAGGTATGGTCTTTTCTTTCTAAAGCATTTTGATTGAAATATTAGGGTAGGCCCATTTTTACCTACCTTTCTTCTTCCGCTTTAAGCAGTGGCGATACCTTTCCGAGACAGAGGACCGCGCGAGGCACTTGCCTCTCGCAAGGATCCAGCGACGACGGTCCACGCCAGGATAATACTCCTCACCCAAAACTTGCATTAGGAGTAGTACCCGTGTGAGGCACATCACTTTTCGTCTGAGATAACCTTCTTTCTTTCAGCTTAGAGGTATAATAACTTATATTAAGTTAACTAGTTAAGTCTTGTGTACGGGAGCCTCCCTTGCGGGGATACCTCTGCGGACCTATGAGTCTGTGTGGTACCTCCGGGAGACCCATGTTTAAAAGTTCATCTACCTGTCTCTATGTCTCGTATTTTCGTATGCTCTTATTCTAGCTTTATCTAGCATATTTTTAATTATTTAGGTAAACTCATTGTATAGACTTATATTTTTCGGTCACCAAATCAAATCTTGTAAGTCCATAGACCACGAAATTGCTATGGACAAGCATACTGGTGACACACACTCCTGGGATGAGACCGTTGTTTTAACGTTCGCGACGATGGTCGCACGGCCCCACCGGAATGATTGAGTTCCACCGGCCGTAGGAGCCGGTTTTTGGTTTCCCGCATGGAAGTCTCGTACAAGGTCCGTCACCCCGAGACCGGATGCTAACCAGCGTTATCACTCATTGTGCACTTGCAGCGCGGCGAGTCGACATGATACACCGGAACGGCCCGACACTCCCCGGCGAGCTACACTAACAGCCCCCAGTCAAATTAGTTATAAGATATTAACAGCCACTACGTGTATAAGTACATTGAATTTGCGATTCTGTGAATTTGGGTTCAAAGTATTTAAATTGATGCCAACACGCCTATAAAGTAGACGGAGCTTAATTAGAATGGGCGTGGCAAAGCTAGAAAAGCATTGCTCTATAATAAGACCTCTGATAACGCAGCTTACTGGGCCGATGCTGGGCCGATATTGGGTCGATACTGACACCACCCACACACCCACACCCGCGCATCGGCCCATTAAGCTGCGTTATCTGGGAAGATGCTAAATTCCTGACTACATTAAGATAAAAGTAATGTAACATCTTTACAATAAGATATAACTAACTTCTCTATTTCTGAATAATGCCGGATCACAAGGACCTGGAACACTGTAGACACAGTGGTTTACAACATTATAATGTCAGTCTTCAATCGTTTCGACATAATATGCAAAGATTAACGGGAATGCCTTCTGAGCACCATAAACTGTTGGTTTTTATACGCCAGCATTAGAGCAAGATACCTTTTAAGATGTGTATGACAGCATAACTGATGGACCTTGCTTCACTCATCCAGGCACAGTGGACCTTTACGGTTTTAGCTATGTCCCGCCTATCTCTATCTGAGCTCCATCCACACCTAGCTCGTGTTGGGATCAATCGATCTGTGACCACCCTAACTATCAATTTCCAAAAAAATAAGGCACCAACAGCGCCCAGTCAAATTAGTTTCAAAATATTCAACTTCATGTTTGCTAAATAGCAAAGAATTACAAAAACATGCAATTCATACAACGTGTCGGACAATTTGAGATTTGATGACGGTCTATATGGAACCCTTCGTAACGTAATGATTGTGACGATCTCATTATCTGCATTTTAATGACGAGATGAGCACACTCGTATGAATTATTCACATGACAGGCAAAATCCTGAGCCACTCAAGCCTTGTTTCTGAGGATATTTACACATGCCTAAGTAGGCATTTCCTTTGTCTTTAAACCCCTAGCTTATTTAGGCGAAATTAAGAGTTCATCCCATCTAAGTTCTTCGAAATAAAAAGCAAACATAATTGTTGACCATCTTACCATTTGTACAGGTTAATTGGCATACGTTTATTACCATATTGATACCCGTAACTAACGATAGTCAATTTCTGATACTTTATCAATCTACCTTTTCTGAAATCAACAGATCTGGATTAAGGCAAGGGCTAATTGAGCTACATCCCTCCACCCCACCCAACACAGACCCTGCAAACTAAGGGCCCGAAATTACAAACAATTATCGCATTTTAACCATTTGCGTTTTTAATCGCAGTATCTCACATTTGGAGTCCTGATATACGTGTGCTGTTGAATATTGTGAAACCAATTTGACTGGAAGTTGGTGCTGCCTTACACAGCACCTGCCTTAAGTCAAATTTGTAGTAGTAGTAGTAGTAGTAGTAGTAGTAGTAGTAGTAGTAGTAGTAGTAGTAGTAGTAGTAGTAATAGTAATAGTAATAGTAATAGTAGTAGTAGTAGTAGTAGTAGTAGTAGTAGTAGTAGTAGTAGTAGTAGTAGTAGTAGTAGTAGTAGTAGTAGTAGATCATAGAATCAGCATATTATTATAGATTAAAACACAAACATCACATTTCTCTATCATCTAGAATCTGTAGAATATAGTACATTTATTTGGTCTCCGATCGTGAATTTATTCAAAGCAAGTAAATTAATAATGCAAATATACAAAGAGTATCTGGCAGAATTGGAAGCTGCAGTACCAGATACACGCAGCATTTCCCGCTTATAGGCGATAGAAAGGGCATAAAGGTATGAAGCTGGTATATTTCCATCTTTAACATTTGTCAATCTCACCATTGACTTACCTTTTGTGTAGATATTTTCCCAAAGTATGACGATCCTGGACCCAGACTAAAGCCTTTCTCGATAATTTGAGGAGTCTCCCAGAACCCATGCAGTAACACCTAGTATCAGATAGCAAGCTTAAAAATAACCATGAATTTAAACAGTTATCGTGTAGGCTTGCGCGATTACGTGATTAAATCCAAAATTATGATTATTGTTTAAATATGGAATGTAACTTATTAAATGTTAAATAATCGGATAATTGTGAATAATTTCTATTGCGTACAATATTTCAAAACATACCTTTAATTACTGTTTAATGTGATCGGTAACGAAAATTAACATTTTGCTCAAGGAATGTATGCCCATTTACACTCTTTTTGAAAATGTATCACTGGAATGACTGGCTCGAGCATCGAGCCAGGCATTCCAGTGATACATTTCTAAAAATAGTCTTTTCGTGACCTGCAAATGAACATTTCTAAACACCATTGTGCCTTTCCTCATTGATATGCCATTGTTTTTATATCTGGATAATGTATTCTCAGGCTGATTAATCGAGTAATCATGATTATTCTTAAATAATCGATCGTGATCACTCAAATCAATAATCATACACGCCTTGTATCGTGTAATATAGGCTGGTATTGCAAGGGATTAGTTATATACAGCTTGTTAATGAACGCAATGAGCAGTATGGGTTAATGATTCCTACGTGCGTTGTTCTGAATCCATGGAACTACCATTACTGCTAATTTGTACTTTTCAAGCTAACTTTAAACGTCAGCCATTTTGTCATCAAATATATGATAACAGGAAAGATATAGAATATATTACAAATAAATCGAATGGCATGCAAGCTTTATCGGTCAAGCAAAAATGACTTGCTAGTCAAACTAAATTCAAAATATTTAACATACTATTACTTCCACAGTAAGGAGAGCCTGGCATCAGACATGCCGTGTTTTTAAAAAAGCTTCTAGACATAGGCATATATACCATTTTATTCACAATGAACAACTTTCTTCCAACAGATGCGTCAGGAAAAATCAGTTTTATTTATGAGAGAATATGGTCTGGCAATTTGAAATTGAATATTGTATAACACATGCATAGATATTTATGTTATTGCATGAGCCTAGGCAATAAGTTCAATGGTCAATAATACTGGCTATGCTGACTATTTTGAAAAACAATTGTCTGAACGTTGTTGGTGGCTTAGCCACCAACAAATTTCACTCAAATTGTTTTCAAAATAGTCAGCATATTCAGTGATAAAACGCTATGTGAAATGTGTTATGCAGAAATTCAGCAAGCAAACAGCTAAACTTACCCGAAATCCGGAAGCGATGTTCCATTGCGAGAGAACATACTCTGGCTGATTCGTGTACAATACAATACTAAGTCCATACATATTACCAAACAAATTAGATTTCCTCTGCTCCTTTTCAGTTTCGTGCGTGTTGAAAGAGTAGCAAACACCGAATGCTGTTACGACCGTCTTGAAAAGCTCAAAGCAGGGACGTTCTTCATGTCTCCAGCGACACACGACAAATGTTTCATTGAGCGGATGTGGAGCGGAGTCGAGTAACTGCGCGATTGCTTCAGGGCTGGTTGCGTTATCGTTTGCATCTAACCAGACGGAGTCAGTGAAGTTTATTGTTCCAAACAAAAATCCTAGATCCGACATTTTACGAAGAACCCGTAGAAGCAATGTGTTGTTCTCGACAACTGATTTCCGAAATTGGTTGAGATTGCAAATGGTGACTGCCGGAAATAGTAGTTCTGATTCCATGGTAAGGGTTTGCTTAGTCAATGTAGGGAAAGTGCCCATCTCCCTCAACTGGACAAACAATGTAGCGCTCAGCGCACCAAACATACCCAGGAAGAACAGTGCCCACAGAATTCTGTTGGTATAAAAAGAAAATAGTAAATTTATCATGGTCAATAAACAGATCCATTTCTATCTATGCCCGCCCATTTCTAGCTAACCTCCGCCCACACGTACGCGTGTTGGAGCCACTTTCTATGCTTTGAAGCTTGAACCATGACTCCACAAAATTGTATTTCCATGGTAACTATACTTGTAAGTTGTTGACTAATCTGGAACTAATTTGAATGGGTGCCCACTAAAATTAGTTTGAAGATTTCATCCGGATATTTATTAAATAGTAAATCCATCACAGACATACAATTCGTGCACTTGACGCGCTATTCACTGGAGCTAGATACGGCATTAATAAGGCATTATGATTGTAACGACAGGCAACATTCGACCTGATTGAGTGTGACGTTCTATCACATTGTAACACATCGGATATCACCATTATTTAAAGCTACAATATAATAGTGTGCCCATACGTGCGATTATTGAAATGCCATGCGTTTATGCAGAACTATTAGCACGTGGCATTAATAACAAAAACAAAAACCCTGATCCGATCTTCCACTCTATAGGCAGAAACAACACCCAATCAAATTAGTTTCAAAATATTCAACAAGTTAATTGTATAGTTACCTTTAAATAATGATTCTGGAAATTCAGGAATCATCGTGTATAAATCGATTCGAACATGCATAGACAGTGGGTGACGCTTATCTAGAAATGGGCAGGGCCTGAATAGAAATGAGCGGGGCGTGGCTAGAAATGGGTCCCGCTATAGCCGCTGGACTAACACACAAATATAACCCTTTTAGCTGATCGCAAATACAAAGCTCTCACCAAGAATATGTGCTGTGGACTCACATTCCTACACAATCCCAACACTACGAACATTTCCAAAAGTCGAGGAGCTACACCCCCCAACCCCTACCTTGCCCCGCCCCCTAACTATTCATATGTCTATGAACATTATAAGTTGAGTTGGAATCAAATTGCATTAACTCTGATGTTGTACGCAGAGTAACCCTTTATTACTAGTCGCACCCTTTTCACAATACATTGCGAGCTTATGGATCACAATACTAGCACTGAGTGATGAGTGATAGCCGAGTGATAGCTGAATGATGAGTGATAGCTGAGTGACGAGTGGTTGCTGAGTGATAAGTGCTAGTTGAGTGACGAGTAATAGCCGAGTGATGAGTGATAGCTAAGTGATGAGTGATAGCTTAGTGATGAGTGATGGCTTAGTGATGAGTGATAGCTGAGTGATGAGTGATAGCTGCGTTATATGTGATAGCTGAGGGATTAGTGGTGGCTGAGTAATGAGTGATAAGATATGATTTATTCACAATGGAGAAATTCAGTCTCTCAGACAATAATATGACGTCATAATCAAGTAAGTCACATGTAGGCTGGCGTCATAATCAATTACGTCATCAATGACGCGATTTAGTCCGTTTTAGACGCTTAATATACACCTGTGCAAAAGTTAAGCACCACCCTATTTTTACGCACATGCGAGGGTATATTCATGTGCTATGAAGAAAGCAATAGCATAAACATTTATGTACCCATCCATCTTAGTGCAAGAGGTAATAATGCAACTAGAGGAATGCTGATTATGATGGTGGGGAAACACTGTATGTTTTTGTTTGAACTTGAAAACGAGGCCTGAATATGGTTACGTTGACTCAACTGACAACTATTGCCCTACAGTTGATACACGTGGATAGATTGTCATTAATGGTGTCTGAAAACGAAGTTTAACATCTGTGCACGAGTTTGAGACTGTCATTATTAATACCGGGTATATCCACCTTGTGCCTGGATGACGGCCTGGACACGACGTCTCATGCTGGTCACCAACCGACTGATACGCCATTGTGGTATTCGTTGCCATTCAAGATGGAGTGCGTCTGTTAATTCCTGTAGGTTCTGCACAGGAGGATCCCTCCTTCTCACCATGTTTCCCAGAATGTCCCAGATATGCTCAATAGGGTTCATGTCAGGGCTCCTTGCTGGCCATGGTAGGGTTTCGATGGCATTCTGGCGGAGGTATTCATGCACAGCTCTAGCACGATGTGGTCGGGCGTTGTCATCCATGAATATAGGGTGGGTTCCAGGTGCATGATTTACAAAATGAGGGACCACAACTCTATCCAGTATGGAATCTTGATATCTTTGTCCATTTAGTGTTCCAGGTACAGTCAACAGATCCAGCTTACAATCAAATGAGATGCACCCCCATATCATAACGGAACCTCCACCAAATGGAACTTCTTCCATGATGTTACGTTGGTCGTCCGCCGTGCGTCTGGACCTCCATACACGAGTTCGACCATCTGTGGCATGAAGCAGGAACCGACTTTCATCGGACCAGTGTACCCGTCTCCAGGATCTCATGTTCCAGTGTCTTCTTTCGTTGCACCACCTCAGACGCTCCTCTTTGTGGTGTGCAGTGAGGAGAGGACGTCTGACAGGTCTCCTAGCTTTCATGCCAGCAGCATACAGTCTCCTTTTGACGGTAGACATTGACACTCTATTGCGCGTTTCCCATTGCTGGCTGAGCACTCTGCTGTTGGTGAATGGAGATCTCCTAACACGGCGTTCTAGGGCTCGATCATCACGGGCAGTAGTCTTCTTCGGTCTTCCAGATCTAGGCCTGTCCTTCACCTCGTTAGTTTGCCCATGTTTTGCAATCAAACGACTGATTACAGTATGGTTAATGTTCAGCTGTCTGCCAATCTCTCTGCATGACATACCAGTGGTATGCATGCCTATGATTTGCCATTTCACACGATCACTTAACCTTCATCTTGCCATATCGGTTCACAATCAAGAGCTAATTCTCTCTGTACAAATAAACCACGGTCATGAACACAAAATTCCTAATCTTGTCGCCTAAATCTGTATGTAATGTTCCACACCTCAAACTGGACTTTTACATAACTGAACACGTGTGCTGTTTCCCGCCACGCACAGACATCAAGCGGCGTGAAGTCATGCATGCATGTGCATTTCGTACTTGGAATTATGTCAGCTAACGCGCGGACAAAAAGTATGGCAGCCTAGTTGTACCATCATGTTTCTACGTTCTATTGTTTTTGCTGGTGCTTAACAGGTGTATAGTCCGTCAAGTTGTACGAAGTGTAAGTCTTTGCTATTTAATTTACATTCTGTTGGATACTTTGAAACTAATTTGACCATTGTTGCCATTGGCATCGTAAGCCCCCCCCCCCACCCCACCCCACCCCCACCCCAAGTTAGTTTCAAAGTATTCAACAGCTTACCAGTTTAGTCATCTGGACCAGTATGGCAGAGGTGCATGGGAAATGGTACGCTCTCCTCCCACACAGCCTAGTGGTGTGGTGGTTGCCTTACTCAGAAGAATTGTTCAAATTTGATACTCTTCCACAGAGGAATAGTTCAATTTAGATACTCTTCTTCAGAAGAATTGTTCAATTTAGATACTCTTCCTCAGAAGAATTGTTCAATGTAAATACTCTTCCTCATAAGAATTGTTCAATGTAGATACTCTTCCTTAGAAGAATTGTTCAATTTAGATACTCTTCCTCATAAGAATTATTCAAATTAGATACTCATCCTTAGAAGAATTGTTCAATTGAGATACTCTTCCTCAGAAGAATTGTTCAATTAAGATAATCTTCCACAGCAGAGTTGTACAATTTAGATACGCTTTAGATACTCTTCCTCAGAAGCATTGTTCAATTGAGATACTCTTCTCCAGAAGAATTGTTCAATTTACATACTCTTCCTCATCAGAATTGTTCAATGTAGATACTCTTCTTCAGAAGAATTGTTAAATTTAGATACTCTTTCTCAGAAGAATTATTCAATTTCGATATCTTCCTTAGAAGAATTGTTCAATTTAGATAATCTTCCACAGAAGAGTTGATCAATTTACATACTCTTCCTCATAAGACTTGTTCAGTTTAGATACTCTTCCTCATAAGAATTGTTCAATTTAGATACTGTTACTCAGAAGAATTGTTCAATTTAGATACATTGTAGATACTCTTCCCCAGATGAATTGTTCAATTTAGATACTCTTTATGTACTCATCCTTAGAATAATTGTTCAATTTAGATGCTTTTCCTCAGAAGAATTGTTCAATTTAAATACCCTTCCTCAGAAGATTGTTCAATTTAAATACCCTTCCTCAGAAGAATTGTTCAATCTAGAAACTCTTTATGTACTCTTCCATAGGACAATTGTTCAATTTAGATACTCTTTATGTACTCTTCCTTAGAAGAATTGTTCAGTTTAGATACTCTTTATGTATTTTTCCTCAGAAGAAGTGTTCAATTTAGATACTCTTCCTCATAAGAATTGTTCAATTTAGATACTCTTACTCAGAGAAATTCTTCAATTTAGATACATTTTAGATACTCTTCCCCAGAAGAATTGTTCAGTTTAGATACTCTTTATGTACTCATTCTTAGAAGAATTGTTCAATTTAGATACTCGTTATGTACTCTTCCTTAGAAGTATTGTTCAATTTAGATACGCTTTATGTACTCTTCCTCAAAAGAACTGTTCAATTTAGATACTCCTCCTCAAAAGAATTGTTCAATTTAGATACTCTTACTCGGAAGAATTCTTCAATTTAGATGCTTTTTAGATACTCTTCCTCAGAAGAATTGTTCAATTTAGATACTTGTTATGTACTTATTCTTAGAAGAATTGTTCAATGTTGATGCTTTGCCTCAGAAGAATTGTTTAATTTAAATAACCTTCCTCAGAAGAATTGTTCAATTTAAATACTCTTCCTCAGAAGAATTGTTCAATATAGATACTCTTTAAATACTCTTTCTCAGAAGAATTGTTCAATTTAATTACGCTTTAGATACTCTTCCTCAGAAGAATTGTTGAATTTAGATACTCTTCCTCAGAAGAGTTGTTCAATTTAGGTACCATTCCTTAAAAGAATTGTTCAATTTAGATAGTCTTCCTCAGAAGAATTGTTCAATCTAGATGCTCCTCAGAAGAAGAATTGTTCAATTTAGATAGTCTTTAGATAATCTTCCTCAGAAGAATTGTTCAATTTCAATACTCTTTAGATATTCTTCCTCCGAGGAATTGTTCAACTTATATGGCACCAGTGCGTGAGTGGCCTGTATTTTTTGGATGGAATATTGGCTGAAATCTTGATTGAATATGTGTTAGGAGACGAACTGACATATTGGTCATCCCAAGGGAATTTATGAAATTTTAAGATAGCCTCAAAATATCTCCCCCACCCCCACCCACTCCACCCCAACATTTCCAGGTAATATCTGTTGAAATCTTCGTTGGATACATGTAAATGTTGGTAAGAAAAGGGGCACAACCGGCATAGCATAGCATCCCTGCTAGAAGGGTGGAGTGGAAACCCTCTGCACTCTGCCTTGGATCCGCCACTGATCATTATTAAACTACAAGGAAATTTCGGTGATTGGCCTCTCGAGTTCAATTCACTCTTCCAGAGTATCCATCCATAAATCTTACGTCATATGACGTCATAATTAGCTACGTGGCGTGTAGGATGACGTCATAATCAGTACGTCATGCATGATTCGTTTTGCCCCGTATTTAACTCTTAATAGTCCAACACGTCGTACGAATTGCATGTCTCTATAGTCAGCAACAGCGCCCAGTCAAATTAGTTTCAAGATATCTAACAGCTTACCTATAGAGTTTTCTGGAAATTGATAGTCAGTGAGTTCAGGGATCAATCGATCCCAAAACGAGAGGTGTGGGTGGGGATTAGTTAGAGATGGGCGGGGCATAGCTAAAGCTGGATTTTAGGTCCATTGCTTGGTTGATGACTTGGTGTTCATACATGAGATGTATGGTACAGAGGACGGGAGAGGTTCAGCACACGCACAAAGACACGCACAAGAACACACAACTGACCACATGATGCATAAACAGACATATACCACATGCGCACCAGGATACGGAATATACACAGCACAATCCAGGACAGAAATTGATATACACACACGCCCATAAAGGAGAACACAGATAACCCCATGCACACGCGCACAGGACAGTCACATCACATGCATGGATAAATGAACTGGCCACGCCCACAGATAAACACACAAGTGAACTAATATACATCGACAGTGACACACACCGCCATTGACTTACACACACAACTACTGATTATATACACCCCAGGCTTATACAAAAGAGGATTGTTGAATATATTGTGTCTATACTTTATTGTTGTAGTTAATCTAGTAATACGTACTGTATATACTGAACGTGTTGTCACGGATCAGGGGCACCTGTTTGTCACCAAGGTTTGCGAATATGGACTGACGTCACATGTTTCTAATAGAACACTAACGGTCACTTCTTGTTTTGGATAGTTGGTCGCACTCCACGACATGAATATCAAACTTTGGATTGTGGCCAACTGTGCAAACGAGCCAGTGACAGTGTCCCGGCGTAAGTTGTATATTAATAAAGTATTACCGTAACTATAAAGACGTGTATGTGTTATCTTAGCAGCCAGATGAAAGATCCTGATGTATAGGCAAACGAAGGGCATTAGAAACTCCCGGGGAGGGGGGGGGGGGAGGGGAATTCCAGGTCGCTGATTCTGTTGCTGAGACAACATTAAACTAGTATATATAAATAACCATTTCTAAATAAATAATTATTCACTAATCAGTAACTCCTACCACTAATAACATGGCCATGCATCATAACCGGTATATACACCCACAGCCACCAATCAACTGCAACGAATCCGCTTCATTTCCTTTAACACGTTCATTTCGAATCCTGCCAAAGCCGCAGTAGTCTTGAGTAATATCCATTTGCAGCCATGAGAGGACTTTTTTGAAAATTTACCACTGAAATGACCGGCTCGATAACCTAGCCAGTCATTCCAGTGGCAACTTTTCAGAAAAGTCTTCTCTTGCCCTGCAAATGGACATTCAATAACAAATATTTGGATTTTCGTGACAAAATCTAACCATTTAAGAGTTAAATCTCTTAACCTGTCTGGCGACTCGACTATACAACGATGATCTAAAATGAGCAAATTAATAGAATCCCAATATACCAAGTATAATACACACTTTCTCACCTGCTGGGCTTTGAACGGTTTCCCGCCCAGACATATTTGATGCCGTGCAGACTGGAAGCCTTGGAGAATTCTCTTACCGCTGACGCCTTGTTCTTATCATTATCATCCGCACTACTTCTATCATCACCGGTTCCCGCGACAGCAGCAGCATTAGCGCCAACACCCTGCGTGTCACCAAAGGGCAGCTGTTTTTTCTCCGTCACCCAGTTATTCACGTACGTTGCAACATAATCAAATGTGCCATTGCGTTCTGCGACCGGCATCTTTCAAACAGCCAACACAATCAGGAAATCTGCACCGAGCTTCCAAATATTAGAGCGTACTTGACATATTCAAGCGCATCGTGTCAGGGGAAGAATTTAGTTTTAGCTAAGCTCCACCAACACCTTGCCCATGTTGGGATCGTTCGATCGCTGAACTGCCTGACAATAAATTTTCACAAAAATATACAGGTAAGTTGTTGAACACAACAGCACTCAGTCAAATAAGTTTCAAAATATTCAACAGCATGATTATTAAATAGTAAAAACATACAATTCGCACAATCACGCTTAGTCCGCAGTCAATTAAGCGTTAGTGATTAACTTATCTACGCCAGTCATGACGCAATTGATTACGACGTCATTCCACACGTCGCGTAGTTTATTATGACGTCATATGGTTGACGGATAAATCGGAAAGGGCCATTAAACAAGTGGTATTGGATCACATTATTCACTAGCGTGTTGTCAAACGCCGTACACGTTCGCGTTGGACTAAACAAAACACTTGATAACCTGATCACCAATCCATAACTATCGCGATACTAGCGAAATCTATAAAAAATAAATATATATATACCTTTACCATGAAACTGTATTGAAAGAAATGGCATCATTTAGGTCTTGCCGCCTGCATTATCGCTAACAGCTTGGTCAACACACCGGTATGGTTCCGTCCGTTTATTCCTGGAGAACAGAGATTGGCTTACCAATTTCCTGGCATAGAATATTTTAATGGATAGAAATCGCCATTATTATTATTTTATGGCGCCTATTGTTGAACTCACGTCACTGATGATAAACATATATTTACCCTCAAATATTATTAATACTCATTCGCTTTATCTCTATTTGTTTAATTGCTAATAGCAAATGTTTTGTCGAGTGATATTTAATTATACAATAAATACAGAAACGATGTATGTGTGCTTTATCACAGATTCACGCAGATTTTAGTCCCCAGTCGCTATTCTTGTTTTAACGAATTCATGGCTAAACCAGCATAAACCGGCTTCTGCAGAGTTCCTCAGGAATGTCCATTTGCGCGTCAAGAGAGTACTATTTTGAAAATTGTCCATTGAAATGACTGGCTCGATAATCGAGCCAGCCATTCCAAGTGTAAATTGTCAAAAATCGTATACTCTTGGTATGCAAACGCGCATTCAATAAGTACATATTTAGATTTTTAACCTAATTTTAGCCATTAGCGCGTTAACCATCTGTATCGGAAAGCCCGGATGCTATACCATTTAACCATTAACCGCCGGCGATATGCTGTTGCTGCAACACACGCCTTTTTAGCAGAAATTAGATTAAGTTGATAGACCCAACACCACATCACCAGATTGTAACAAACCCGCTAGTAGCAACTAAAATCCATACTTTGGAGTCTTGTGAATATTTTAAAAACTAACTCAACTTGGAGCTGCCATGGCACATCGCGTATGACAGGCATTGGTATAGCCTCGTCGTTCTGTTATTTCATTTATCTCCAACAGTTTACCTGTGGGATTGACGTTGGAATCCCGGTTTGGCTACGTCACGCCCATGTCTAGCTCAGCTCCACACACGCTTTCCCTCCTGTGTTGGAATAAATCGATCAACCCGTGCACTCGCTGAATCTCAATTCCAGGAAACCATATATGTAAGCTGTTGAATATTTTGAAACTAATTTGAATCTGTGTATACTCACCTACGTGACGTGTAGGCTTATGTCATACTCAATTACGTCAGGAATGGCGCATGTAAACTTCGTCACGAACGCTTAATTCATGACGGACTAAGCATTTCTGTACGAATTGTGTGTCTTTACTATTTAATAATCATGCTGTTGAATATTTTGAAACTAATTTCACTGGCTGCTATTGCTGCTATAGGCAGCAACACCATCTAGTCAAAATAGCTTCAAAATATTAATACTATTCAACAGCTTACCTGTTTGATTTGCCGGAAATTGAGATTCTGAGGGTGCAGGTACACGGTCAAAGCATGGGTGGAGCTTAGCTTGAGGTGGACGGGGCATACATAACCCTGTGCTATTATTATTATTAGTATTATTATTATTATTATCGTTATCGCTTTGATTATCATAATGCATACCGCGAGTGTCTGTAATTAGCGATTTCCATTGATGTATTGTTTAATTTATCAAATGTATCTAGACCAAAACTCCGGTAAGGTCATAAATAAGTTAACATGTTTCCAAAACAAATATAGAAATGTGTTTATAATTAATATAATTTTGAATATTTTTAATATACTTGGATTGGAAGATATTGCTCCCTTTGGCACGTAACAGTGGTCGTGTAGTAACGAGGTCAATTCGTAAACCAAAGGGCATGGGCTCGAATCACGCCTCTACCGGGTGAGCACCGGAAGTGCGAAACCGGTCGTGGGGTGGATGAGTGTGTGAATAATTCATTAATACAAGTTCGGCAATACCACAATTATATCAGCGCCCAGTCAAATTACTTTCAAAATATTCAACATATGTTTCTTAAATAGTAAATACATACAATTCGCACAGCCTGACGGACTATTAAGCGTTTAAAACGGACCAAATCGAGTAAATCGAATTGATTATAACGTCAGCGTACATGTCACATATGTGATTATGACGTCATACAATTGACTGAGAAACTGGATTCAGGAATTGACGCCTAATAGGTTCTGGAATATAATCAATACCCACAATCCTTGACAAACATAATGATTTAACTAAGATTGGCCGATAACGTTACTACGTGTGAGTGGCTCACTAATGGATGAAAAACAAGGTACTATATGTGCATTATTACTCGGCGACTTAATGGATTGTTTGCGATGTATGATGTATAATCGGAGTAATCATTTTAAAAGCCGGATACAGCTTTATCAATAAGGTTTATTGTAAATATCGATTTAAATCGTATTGTCGCTGTTTGATAGTTCTGTCGATCTGTTCATGAGTCATAACCACACACACACCAACCGCGATACGCTCTACGGCTCAGTGTGTGATGCTGATGGACCTGTCCATTTTTAGCTATGCCTAGCCTATCTCTAGCCAAGCTCCACCTACATCTCCCTCGTGTTGGGATCGCTCGATCTCTGAACTCCCTGACAATCAATTTCCAGAAAACTATACAGGTAAGCTATTGAATAGTTTGGAACTAATTTGACTGGGCGCTGTTGCTGCCTATGGCAGCAATAGCGTCCAGTCAAATTAGTTTCAAAATATTCAACAGCATGTTTATTAAATAGTACAGACATACAATTCGTACAACGTGTCGCACTATTAAGAGTTAAAGACGGGCCAAATAGAATCAGCTATGACGTAGTGATTATGACGCCATCCTACAAGCCGCTTAGTTAATTATGACGCCATATGACGTCAGATGCTAGATGGATACTCTTAAATGGTGCCGGTAGATGTCACTTTTGAATATTTTGAAACTAATTCGACTGGGTGCTGTTGCTGCCTATGACAGTTCATTCAACTGTTGATGCGGGGTGGCATAAGTACGCATATACAATAGCTAGTATGCGAATTAATTGTGGAATGTATGCGTTTACTTCAATCAATACATATTTACCTATGGGACTGACTATTAACTAATCCATTACACATTTACCGATTCACAAATGGATAATAGCGTATTAGTGTATGGTTAATTATTTCTGGCAACAGGAGCATTAGTGACGAGCAAATATACGTACTTTATATAAACGATGGTTAATATTACAAATCAATGGATGGATACCATCTGCCACTCAACTATATGCCCTCATAATCAATGGACCTTTCCATTTTTAGCTATGCCTGCCCATCTCTATACCTAAGCTCCAGCCGCACCTCGATCGTGTTGGGATCGATCGATCTCTGAACTCCCTGACTATCCTTTTCCACAAAGCTATACAGGTAAGCTGTTGAATATTTTGAAACTAATCTAACTGAGTGCGGCAGCAACAGCGTCCAGTCAAATTAGTTTCAAAATATTCAACAGCATGTTTATTAAATAGTAGAGACATACAATTTGTACAACGTGTCGTGTCGGACAATTAAGAGTTAGAGACGGGCCTAATAAAATCATTTATGACGTACTGATTATGACGTCATCCTACAAGCCGCTTAGCTGATTATGACGTCATGTAACGTCAAATCATCGATGGATTCTCTGGAATGGTTTATTTGGTGACTTGATAATTGACGTCATTATCAAAATAGTATATGTCCATCACAAACCTGGAGAAGTGCATCACGAAAGTGTCCGAAGTGTACATCTTTGGTGGAATTATAATATATGAAAAAATTATGTTGAATATTTTGAAACATATTTGGGAATGTGACCCAGCAAGCCTCAATCAAAGTAATTTCGTGCTTATAGTTACGAAATTTAGATTCTGGGAATTTAGGTTTCGAATCGATTCCGACTTACGTTGGACGTGTGTGTGTGGGGCTTAGCTAGAATGGGAAAGGGAATACTTAGTAATGGATTCCTCTGTTATGTTGATATCAATCTGATAAGCTATTGAGTAATTATACAAAATACCCTCTAAATTACCATTCTTGGCCATTCACCATTCTTGAATCAGGGAATGGAGGAATCCAGTTTGAGATATACCCCGCCTATCTATAGCTAAGCTTCACCCACGCTTTGCCAGTGTTGGCATTTATCGATATCTGCACTCTGAATCCCAATTTCCAGAAAACTATACCGGTAAGCTGTTGAATATTTTAATACTACTTTGACGGGTTGTTTGCTAAATAGTAAAGCCATACAATTCGTACAACAACGCGTAGTCCATCATCAAATAAGCGTTTGCAACGATCTTAGGTACGGCATTCCTGAGATAATTGATGAGAACGTCACCCTACACGTCACGTATGATTGATGGGTTACGCGGATTCCTCCACTATGTGTGTGTTCCACAGATACATGGCTTTAGTGGCTGGTCATAACCGCGGTATGTAACCATTTGACCTGAAACATACATGATTATGTCCAACTACAATATAAATGGATATGTTAGATTTGGTGATTCTGTACATTCTTACATTCCAGCGAAATGGTCAAAATGTATGTTGATGCCGTGACCTACATAGCTGACCCGTTGACAGGAAATTCAAATTATCTCTTTCCATCCACCCTATTATAAAATGTACGACATTTGGCGATTCTATATTTTTTGCCCCTCTAGATGTGTATTCTAGAATACACCTAGAGAGCCCGTAACTTAGCTATGCGGTTCTTTGACCCCCAACTGCAAACCAATCCTAAATTGCCACAAAGTGAATGTGTGTACCAAATCTGGTGATTTTCCCTCAGTAGAGACAGACGAGAAGTGTGCTTTGTGGAGGCCACCATATCAGAAATCAGACATAGTCTAATATAATGTCCGTTAGGGTCCCAAAGCATCATTCAGCAAGTGGGTATGTGAGATTGGCTTCACGTTCTTATCCTGAAGACACTAACAATCAAAGATCATAGAAACAGAGAGGTGCCGTTATTGCTACGATATATGGAAAGTTGAAGCTGAAAGATCAACCCTATTTGTCAAATATCAAGAACATAGTAGACCCTAACGCAGCTTTCGAGTTGGACAGCTTTCTGAAGAATGAACAGCGTGTCTATCCCAGTAATGAACTGCATGTGGAATTATTATTATTAAACCGTTAATGAACAGTGGATCAACGTGACACATTCAATCATTTGGAAAATCCATTTTCAGATACAAATTATTAATTTTAGCATAATAAAATACAGCTATAAAGCTTATTCTCAAGCAATGAATTCGGTGTTAACGCTCTCGCTGCTGCATTCCTCCATATCAGATTTTCAATGAGAAAAAACTCTTGACTTGCTCAATATTTAGAAAACAATTTGACTGAAAGTTGTTGGTGGCTTAGCCACTAATAACTGTCAGTCAAATTGTTTTTTAAATATTTAACATGTCCAGAGTTAAGCTCCGTGGAAAATGTAGTCTGCAAAGTATCGACAGCCAGGTGGTTAATTGGTATGCAAACAAAAAAGACAATTAATTGCATATTATGTTTGAGCGTAAATATCTGCTTTTACTTATGGATGTGGAGAAATGGATTTTAAGCGACCCCGTTAATCCGTGAGAATAGTAATTGTGGTGTATGTTAAATACCATACTAGGCCTATATTACAGAGATTTAAAGCGCCTAGTCTGTTTCCTAGAGATAAACAAACGAGCCTGGCCTGATTGTTGACACGGCTCTTTCACGATAATGCTTGCAGGCGTAGACAGGTTATTGACTCTATCTGTATATTGCTTCGCGGGATAGGTGTGAGTTTCGCCTACCATATCAATCAGTTGTGAAGTCAATATCACGGCGGTTCTGTAATTGTGGGCATGGTAAAATGTGGGACCAGAGACACTTTACCGCTATAAAGCCGTAGGAGATGTAAGCTGCGAAATGAATTATTTTCTGATGTAATTTATTTTCTTAAGGCGTTGTTGGTCCATTATTTTATCAATGCCAGACGCGAAACAGAATAGCTTAGTTGAGAGTATATCAACGTACGCTAATAACTGGGTGGCGAAGAAGACACCCAGGACAGGTGGCGATGTGGCTGTCACTGATGATTCTGATGTGGGTGGCAATGGTGGTGACGGAGGCGGTGGTGATGTAGATGGTGATGGTATGAGGAATGCGTCGTCGGTAAGAGAATACTCAGAGGCCGCTAGCGTGCATGGTCTCAAGTATGTCTGGGCGGGAGACCGATCAAAGTATAGCAGGTAAGACAAAACATGGATTCCTTTTCAGATCTTTGTAACGCCCACTTAGCTTCCTACCTGCTGAATCTTTACAGACTATTTTTTTTATCATGGCGTTTATCTCTGGATATGCTGATTATTTTGAAAACAATTTGACTGAAATTCGTGGGTGGCTAGGCCACGAACAACTTTCAGTCAAATTGTTTTCAAAATAATCAGCATGTCCAGAGTTATTGCCCATCGAACGTATTGTCTGGTGGCTTGCAGCATTCAGACAATTAAATATAGTTGAGCTATGAGTTATTGATTTAATCCTTAGACCGAGAAAGGCCATATACGAACAATTATTTACAATATAAGAACAATTATGCTGACTATTTTGAGACTAAATTGGCTTGGAATTGTTCCTACCTTAGGCAGCAACGGTTTCCAAGCAAATTACTTTCAGAATATTGAAGTGCTTACATGTATAAGATCCTGAAATTGAAATAATAATAATAATAATAATAATAATAATAATAATAATTATTATAATAATTATAATAATTATAACAATAATAAAATTGAAATTATGGGAAGTCAGGGTTCAAATTGCTAAACAGCTATCGCCGAGTTATGACAAATAATAATATTATTATTGTTGTTGCTGTTCCCTGAGGGCCTCAGGAAGATCACATGTTGATGATTTACCCACAATAAAGAACGATTATTATTATTATTATTATTATTATAAATTTGACCGGAAATCGAACCTACAACCGGTGACTTTGATTGTAATTGTAACTGCCTCTATACAGGTAGTGACTATATGTACTACATGTCACATAATACCTCTCCTGTGCATACGTTACAGAGACCACTCATTTTACTGCATTTATATTTAGTTATACAAGTGTTCATGGCATTGCGGTATCTGATTAGACTGGGCGCCTGGTTTCATGGTATAGGCAGGCGTTAGTCATTACGGAAAGACCAGTCTTAAATTCATTGATCGGAATGTGAAAATCAATGCTGATTATTACATCAAACATGTTTTGAGACCCTTTTTGAAACATGATGGTCCCAAATTATTCCCAGGGAACAAACAGAAGGACATGGTTTTCACCAAGATAGTGCCTCCTCTCATACTGCACGAAAGAGGTTAACATACTTAAAGCAGAACAATGTTAAATTCATTAGCCCTGAAGAATGGATGCCGAAGTCGCCGGATGCTGCCCCTATGGACTTTAGTATATGGGGGGATTGTCAAGCGCCGTGTACAGAAGCGGAAAGTTACAAGTTTTAACAGTCTAAAACGTGCTCTCAAAACCGAATGGAAGGCACTAAGTCAAACTGTGATCAATAAAGCCCTTTCTTCTTGGCCTAATTGCTGTAGACTGATATATCATGCTCATGGGTCTCAAATTGAACATCTTCTGCAATGAAATTATTTTGTGATAAATTACAGTTGATTAAATACTTATTTGAAATTTGTCACAAAATAAACTGAACACCTCTCGTATATTCAATACAATCTTAAATAATAGCTGGTCTTTTTTGTGTTGACATATTTTCATAATTACTCCTACCATGTATTAGAACTATTTTATCAATGACGGAGTTTTTGGTTTCAAAATACTATCAGTTTTCTGTGGTCATGGGAATATTAATTTCCTCATATGATGAGAAGAATATTTTTGAAAATTTACCACTGAAATGACTGGTTCAACCAATGTGTTACATCTTAAACAAATTTGTTAAAGATTTAGAAACTAATGTGTCTGAAAAAAACCCTGGATCGCGCGGGCCGCCGTCATCGGATCCTTGCGAGAGGCAAGTGCCTCGCGCGGGCCTCCGTCACAGGAAAATGCTGCCACGGCTTAAAGCGGGGGAAGAGTATTGGCCAGAAAGGGCCACTCTTATATTCAACCAAAATGCTGTAAAGAAAAGACCATCCTAGTGAAACTATAACTAAAATGTTGAGCGCTGTTTTACGTGAAGACGGGACGAACGATTCCCGAGGGATTCCCACGTCACCGTCTTATGTAGGTCCAAAATACTGAATTAGTGGGTGCCGCTTGTATTTCTGCGGGCCTTCTCCTATCCCTAATCTCTCAGTTAAGTTTTAAAGACAAGAACTATTTTAGGCTGCAACTGGCGGAATTCCTACCTATCTTTGAGCATGGCTGTCCGAGGGTGCAGATGCCCTGCCTCCGGTGGAAATCGTTGGAAAGCGTCTACCTCCGAGGACAGCGCGTGTACATGTTACTAGGTAAGACATCCGAGCTCGGTGAGAATCCGGATGCCCGACTTCGTAACCACATAAAACATCACAGGACAATGGCCACTTTTCGCATAAGCAAATTTAAGCAGCTGAGTCATTGCTATGGTGGGGATTGGAGAGACGTCCTTCCCGAGAGAGCGTGGCAGATTCCAACGTATTGCCCAGGCATTCTTACAGAATTCGGTGGAGGTGCGCATCTCGCCCGTCCCCAAGTCTTATGGAGCTAACCTATGACCTGATGTTAGGTTTATACACAAGTCGCCCAATATGCACTACGGTTCGGGAAAGATCTTCTAAGGGAGGTAAAATATGTTTTCGCAGTGCTTCCTACATTGGTGGTCTGTCCTGCTAAGTTCTCATCCAGCGACACCCCCACCCCACCCACCCCACCCCACATGCACACCCGCCCCTCCCCCCACCCCTCCCCCACCCACCCCACGCTTTGGTTTGGTTGGTGATGTAGAGGTTGGCCATCCTTTCATCTCTTTGAGTAGATCAATAACATTTGCGTTGAGGTCTGTAGTTGTATCATAATCGTCTTGATATGGGAGGCGTTTCAGGACAACCACGCTGTCAAATGGCACCAAACACGCTCCTTTTGAAAGCTGATTTGGGACTCGGTCAACTTAGTGGCGAAGTTACCTCATGGTGGCGAAGTTACACACTTTACGGTAGCGTACGGTCTGGAATAACAGGGACTAACGAGCTTATGAATGGCATAACACGGAATAACACGCATATGCCATGGAATAACATGGAAAAGCGACGCTATGATATGGACTAACAAAGAATAACTGCCAATTATCCCTTGCTTCTCGGCTCCAGGGCCGGCTCAATGCATAGACGAACTAGGCACTGCCTATGGCGCCAGATTTTACCCAAGCTACATGTTCTTAAAGCAAATAAGAAAATCCACACGGAGGACAAGAGCCATATTTCGCTCTAGAAAAGCAGGAAAATGCCCTCTCAGAGCATCTGGATTAAAAAATCTTCTGGGGGAGGACACTCCCCACCCCCACCCCGCGATTCCCGCTTAAAGGGTGGTCCTTTGCCTTTGCCTAGGGCCCCAGAAACCATAGGGCCGGACCTGCCCCCACCCCTATTCAATATTTTTGGCAAATTATTTTATGTTATTTATTTCAAATGGCGGTTGGGTCATATTCCATGTCATTCCATATCATAGGCTCGTTATCCCGTGTTATTCCATTTCAAATGACAGTTATTCCATATCATAGGCACGGTATTTTCGATGTTTTCCACATCACGTAATTTAATGATTTTCCAGTTCCAGTTGCTGTTATACCCTGTTATTCCATCTCATAGGCCTGCTATTCCATACTATTCATATAAATTGACAGTTCTTCTATGTTATTCCATATCATATGACCATTATTCAATGTTATTCCATATCAAATGGCCGTTATACCATAACAAAGGCCGTTATTCCATATTATTCCATGCTATAGGCTCGTTATTGTATGCTATTCTTATTAAATGACCGTTATTTCATGTTATTCCTCATCATATTGCCGTTATTCTGTGTTGTTCCGTATCATATTGCCGTTATTCTGTGTTATTCCATGTCATAGGCTCGTTATTATGCGTTATTCTATATCATATGGCAGTTTGTTCGTGTTATTCTTTGCCATATGACAGGTGCTCCATGATATTCCAAATCGTATAGCTCATGGTGTATTATTCGTTATGCGTTATTCGTTATTCATTATTATTCTAGGGACACCGAGGCACATTGAATAAGTGGGTTTTTTAATACATACTCGAAGCACGTGCACACGCGCACAGATACACTGCGTGACAGAGGCAGATGCGTGCATGCATATACGTACGCGCGCACGTATGCACGCACGCATGGATGGACTGACGGTTGGGTGGATGAATGGGCATACGGATGGGCGAACGGAGAGATAGACAGACTCGACCGCAATATCCTCTTCCCCCTACCGGGCGATGGCAATACAATTAATAACTAGAATGCATTCGATGGAGATACTGACTCACGCCTATGCACAGCTGTCTTAGCAATGCACTTAATGGCCCCCGTGATCTAGATAGTTGATCGGTTGCCCTCAAACTGAAAGTAATAATAAACTGTCAAATGTGAACAAGTGTGCTAAATCTGATGATACTGCCTTCTTGCAATCCTCCAGAGTTGTGGCCAAAATGTGTATTCCGGTATGCACTTCATGACCCGGTGACCTAGCTATCGAATGTCTTGTCCTGAAACACATATAACTTCTGGACACGTATAATAATGATGGATGGGTCAAATTTGGTGATTCTGACTACTTGTGTTCGCAATTTATGGCTAAAATTTCGGGATGCATTTTGTGACCCGGTGGCTTAGATATTAACCCATTTGTTTGATTGTCTTATGGGAAGGTGTTAAAGCCCTATAGTATAGATAGATTTATTCACACAATAGGCCATTTGACCCTTGAGTGCAAATGGTTACACATAACGTGATATGGCGGACAAATCAACTAAGTGCATTACAATTGCAAGAACATATTCAGTCTCATATTTTATATGTTATCAAATCAGTAATGTTCGCAGGCTAATTTGATTCATATACATCTGGACCACCGCGCCAGCCGCGGATCCATCAATGAACCACGGGTCGATTTCCTTAGCAGACAAAGGGACACCTAGGTATTTGGGGCTACATTATCAAATGCTCAGGTGTGCTGTCCACGGAAATCGACTGCAGTCCATCAACAGACCGATGGTGGTCACACGATAACCCGATTTGCAACTAAGATACTGATAAACGAAACCAACGTCACCATACACACACGCACGCACGCACGCACATACACACACATGCGCTCATACACACACGCACGCACGCACACACGCCGGCACGCACGCACGCACGCTCTCTCTCTCTCTCTCTCTCTATCTCTCTCCGTCTCTCCTTCTTTCCTCCTCGCTCTCTCACCCATACTCAGACAGAAGTATAATGCCATTTCCAATATCACCACCATTCGTTTCCAAATATGTTAAGTCGAAAGGGAAACGAAGAGTGGGATCCGGTCTAAGTATATACACCACTCAAGGTCAACACTCCTCGCTTTCGAAATAGCGGGTCGAAAGAAAGGCGAGGAGTGAGACCAGGATGCACGCGCTCACACAATCACTTTCGCTCGCCCACCTTCACAAAGTCAGGCCTAGAAATTAAAAATTGAGTTTTGAAACGTTGATTCGTTTCTTTCACATCGAAAGAGGACCACTCTGACACTCCCTCATTGGAACCGCTGGATTGGTTATCGAGCCAGTCCTTCCAGTGATAAACCATCAGAATAGTACCGCATTCTCCAACGTGCCTGGGATGGTTTGGTTGACAACCCCATGTAATGGCATGAGGGCATTTGTTTAGCATTTATTTTAATAACTAACTTTCTTGGTTCCTCTTATCCACTTACTAACGCTCATGTCCATATTCGCTCGCTTGTTCTCGTGGTCATCCACATACCACGGCACGCACGCACGCACGCACGCACGCACGCACGCACGCACGCACGCACGCACGCACGCACGCACGCACGCACGCACGCACGCACGCACGCACGCACGCACGCACGCACGCACGCACGCACGCACGCACGCACGCACGCACGCACGCACGCACGCACGCACGCACGCACGCACGCACGCACGCACGCACGCACGCACGCACGCACGCACGCACGCACGCACGCACGCACGCACGCACGCAGGCAGGCAGGCAGGCAGGCAGGCAGGCAGGCAGGCACACAAGCACACATGCACACAAGTAATCGACGTGTATGTCCGTCTGCCTGTCCGTACGCCTGTTTGTTTGTTCATCCGTCCGTCTTTCCGTCGACAATATCTCGTCAACAGCATATCATACAGAACTGCTTCATATAATTTAATGAAACTTGGTGCATGCCTGAGTTATTATACGCAGGTGTGCCTTTCGAAGAATTCACTTTTATAGGTTCCATATTTTGGGTGAAAATGGGCTTTTTATTTATAAAAATATCAAAATGTTTGTAAATTTCCTCGTAAACACCATATCATACAGACTCGTTTAAAATAATTTAATGAAGCTTAGCACATGGTTTCTTTATGATGGGTAGATATGTCTTTTGAAGGATTCACCTTCATAGGTCAAAGATGTTGAGGGAAATGGGCCTTTTAATGCAGAAACCCACGATTTTCAAAATTTTCTTGTAAGCACAATATCATACACAATCGCTTAAAATAATTTAACGAAACTTGGTTTATCATAAAAACAAGCCTTCTAGCCCGTTCCATATTTTTCGATATGAGCACACAATATTCAACGGAGTATTTTCATTGGCTGTTGGGTGCGCACCCCATTTACATCGACCAATTAAAACATCGATTGATGTGAGCGTGACGCGCAGGGATTACTACGCGGTACTGTTTTACTACGATTTGTTTACTACGATTTGTCATTCATAAAACGTCACCTCAAAATGCCATCGTTTGACAGTTTATCAGTCGGCAGCGAAGGAACGATTGATGGCCGTGGCTCTGCGATAGTCTGAGAAGAAAAGTGTAGTTTACGGCTCACATCGCCAGATGTTGTGTTTGTCACTATATTTTGCTGCGCATTCAGTATCTGTTATCAAGTAGTGGTGCGTCACAGCGGCGGCATCGATTTCACGAAAATCAACAAAAGTCATATCAGCAACTATTGGCAAATATTTCAAAATTACAGTTTATATGATAAATAAAATCTCAAACTCGGTCACTTTTCATATCACTATTATGAACCTCGTTCAAAATTATCAATTTTGCACTCGCTAAATTGATATTTTTCAACTCGGTCCATAATAGTGATATGAAAAGTGACCTCGTTTCAGATTCTCTATATATGCCCCAGTTATAATCCTCAGATGTGCGTTATAGGGTCAAGATTTTGGGTGAAAATGGACTCTTTAATGCAAAACCTACAATTTTTATCAATTTCCTTGGATTTTTTTTTCTGTTTTATATTTTTTTATTTTTAATAATATGAAGGCTTTGAATAGAATTGCTACCTACTATATAGCTGAAGGTATTTTCAGTAATTGCCGGCCCTCTGCGTCAAACAACGGTTTGTAGTTTTCTGCCTAGCCATCTACAATATGAATAAATATTCCAAACTTGGTGATTCTTCCTTCTCAAATTCCGAAGATATCGTGTGGTTAAACAGACAGTCAAATAAACATCCAAACTGACAGATAAGCAGACGACAACAACCGCACTACTCATACCTGCCTTTGGCTGTGCGAGTAATAATAACAACTAGAATGTGAAGTCGATAGCACGTGATCGCAAATCCCCATGCTTCGGCCCTCTACCATTCCTGCCCCTACCCATCACCATCCCCAACTCGTGGGCAGGCCTAATGTAAACAACACCTCACAGTCCGCAGGAATATGGGTAACTAACATGCCGAATTTGTTTGAATTCCGTCAACTTTGACTTTCTGTCCACAATTTTACCGACTCCACCCACCCTGCGGGGGGGGGGGGGAAATCTAACGTAAATGTCGTCCTTTTTGCGGTATCCCTCAGTTTTTAGCTGTGAGTAGCAACACAGTAAACCGCCATGCACCTAGGCATGTCTGTTAGTAAGTCATTCAGCCACAA
Source organism: Chaetoderma sp. LZ-2023a (assembly GCA_034401795.1). Classification (NCBI taxonomy): domain Eukaryota; kingdom Metazoa; phylum Mollusca; class Caudofoveata; order Chaetodermatida; family Chaetodermatidae; genus Chaetoderma; species Chaetoderma sp. LZ-2023a. The sequence goes on from JAVVLW010002789.1 coordinate 54,637, forward strand.
AAGCTTTTTTCGGGCTGTATTTCAACAAGGCATATCAGTAAACTAATGGATGCTCTCCTGCAGGGTAACTCTTGAAATTATGGCCAGGACAAAAATTGTCTATAATGCTCAGTGAACCATGAAATGTAGGTCAAAAGCGTGCTAAGTGAACTTGAAAAGCAGGTCTTACTGACTAACATTGCATATGTAAATGCGCCTTAAGAGCATAATGCATCCATACACCAAATTTAGTTCCGGAAATTCTTGAAATTACAGCCCACACAAACATTTTCTGTGATTGTCAGTGAACCCTTTCATATGAAACACACCTTCTCTATAGTCTATCCATACAACACGCTTATTTCCTGCATACCAACAACTATTGAAACTACAGCACTTACAAACATTTTCTGTAATGTTCAGTGAACTGTGAAAAGTAGGTCACATTGACATACTTTTATACAGTGCACATCAGCTCCGTAAGATGCATCAACATCCCAATGTTCACGATCATACATATACAAGTCTTGAAACTATGGTCCAGACAAACTGTATAGGGCAAACGGGTGGACCAACAGACGGATGGATTGATGGACTAACGGATAAACAAAGCGGCGACTATATCCGCCCCCACCCCCCTGAGATTTATCGTGGAGCATAAAAACTACTGATCGATTTTGGCTCGAATTTTAACACAACGAAGGAATATGCCTTGCAATAGGATTTCCAGACGTGGCCGTGATCCGCATAAAAGAACCCAGATACAGATCGTATCAAATTCTGGATCTGTGGATATCTCAGAAACTGCTGGTAAGATTGGAGCAAATTTTAACTTGTTTCTGGTCCCAAAAAATCTGGAAAATCCAGGTAAATCCAAAGGAATGCGGAACCGGCAGTTTCTGCAATTCCATCGACCTTGTTTTAAAACGCTTGGGAATTATAACTGGGTCGTAGCATGCAGGTGGGCAATGGTGGAGATATGCGGTTGCCACACCTGAGATTTGCGAATTTAACACAGGCAGTCAGTCACCTGTAAATAAAAATAATTTTTATAGCCAGCTGAAGATACACATTTACCTCCAGAAATGCTATCTGTGAATGTCCAAACATTAAAAATGTACGACATCTACGATCCCCGACATGCCTCCACGCCACCACCCCCACCCCACGCTACACCCCCACCCTCCACCTCAGTCTGGCCTCTCACCCCTCAGATACCAGGTCCACGCTACTGCTGCTGCTGCTGCTACAGGTCCACGCGGCTGGTGCTTCTGCTGCTGCAGGTCCACGCTGATGCTGCTGTCCACGCTGCTGGTGGTGGTGGTGGTGCTGCTGCTGATGATGATGATGACGATGGTCCCGCTGCTGCTGCTGCTGCATGTTCACGCTGCTGCTGCTGCTGCTGGTCCACGCTGCCGCTGCTGCTGCTGCTGCTGCTGTTGTTGCTGCGTGTGTCAAAATGATATTGAATATATCTAGACTAATTTGACTGAACGCTGGAGAATGCAGCTCACTGCGCGTGATTCGTACCCCGGAAGTGTGTATTTTGCTTTATTAAGTGCGTGTTTATGACGTCATCACTTGTTGTAAAACAAAAACATTGATTTCTGTTAAACAAGCGAACCGAAGCTGCGTCATCACTTAACAAGCCCATATCATTACCGTATGGGTAAAATGTAATAATTGTTTTTGATGTGGGGCCCGTTATTTTTCGGGGCCCAGGGCTGTAGGTCCGTTAGCACTTGCCTTAACATGGCTCTGTAGGCTATGTCCCTAAACATAACTACAAATATGTGAAAGTGCGAGCAGTTCTAATGTCCCATTTTCCGACCAGACCAGACACGTCCTTGGCACCATGCGAAACCTGCATATTACCGTGTGCAGCGTGACGTAATATGTAGGTTATTTATCGGAGTTGTGTTTACTACAAATACGAAATCACGGGGTTAATAATTGTTCGCTTAGTTGACACACTAATCGCGCAAATGTTCAGAAAGGAATCGTGTTACATATGATTTATACATATAAGTAGTCGAAAGTTTGAAAATATATTTTAAAATTCGGGAAAATACCTACGTGGTTAGGATAAATTTGGTTGCCCAACTCCCTCCTTATAACCCTCCCTTGGCGTGGAGGTCGATACCTAGTTTATAACCTGTCTATAAAGGACACCCTGGGGCAATATAAAACTGTGCTGTCCTGTATTAGGGTTGTTTCTTTCATAAATTTTAACAGTTTATATTTGTATCTTGTTTCGATCAATACGATCATATCGTTGACGTAATTCCAAGAGTACGTCCTGACTCCTGCCTAATTTTTCCTAGCGCCACCGTTATTAACATTTTACATGAGCCAATTTTTATAGTCCTACTAGTAATGAAATTTCCAGATACCTGCTTATAACTGGTGAACCATACAATATCATAGGCAGCGCAACATAAATCACGGGCCTTGTCAGAGTTTAATTCTACTGCTCCACGATCTTTGCATTGATTGGTTGATTTATTATGCGTATTAAATCAACCAATCAATAACGAATAAATACATTGTAGCCTTCTGATTGGTTGATTTATTAAGCATAATAAATCGAATTATTATACATAATAATTCGAATTATTATGTGTATTAATTCAACCAATCAATAACTAATAAAAGACATTCTAGCCTTCTGATTGGTTGATTTATTAGCCATAATAAATAGAATTATTATGCATAATGATTCGAATTACCATGTATAATACATAGGAACGATTCTAGCCTTCTGATTGGATGATTTATTACACATAATAAATCGAATTATTATGTATAATAATTCGAATTATTATGTATAATAAATCAGAGCGATTCCAACTTTCTGATTGGTCGAATTATCACATATAATAATTATTATTATGCATAATTATTTAAATTATTTTGCATAATAAATACCGAATTGTGACCATGATGGCCTTCCATAATATATATATATATATATATATATATATATATATATATATATATATATATATATATATATATATATATATATATATATATATATATATATATATATATATATATATATATATATATATATATATATATATATATATATATATATATATATATATATATATATATATTGTAGTAACTTAGCTACATATAAAATGTTACTCACCATACAGAGGTCTTGAATCGGCCTGTGGAACCGGCGGCAGGTGCTCGTGTTTAAAGTTCCAAGGTACGACTCAAGACCTCTGTTGGGTGAGTAACATTTTACATGCAGTTAAATTACTACAAATGGTGTCAGGAGTACTTTGGGCCCTAAATGAAAAATTATTGTTAGTTATTTCTAAATTCAACTCACGATTTTGCTGTTAAAAAGATAGAATTCTCCGAAATATAAGGGCTACTCTAGACCTGCCCAAACGTCAATTTGACATACACCGGCCACCATTTTGATTATTTTATAGTTTTTTTATATTATTTAATAATCACGGATGATAGGTGAGTTATCGTAAAATATAAAATATTTATTTATACTATAGCATGCAAATATCGGGTATATAGATTAACATACCTTACACACATGCGTCATATACGTCATAGATTCAAGATTCAATGTTATTTATTTGAACCTTAATGAATCGAGGTATATTTTCGTGCTAAGTTTCTATCATCTATGTCAGTATGTCGTGGAATGACAACCCTATAGTTTCTGGATTGTTATTGTTAGTTTTCTTCAGTGTCATATGTAGGAAACTGCGATTCTGAGCTGTAATTTAACCGTCGGTTTTTGGATGTTTCTTTATACTTTAATTACAGTTCAATTTCGTTGTTTATTTCAGAATTTTTTGAAATAAAGAAGTGAGACGAATCACTGTTGTTGTTGTTGTTGTTGTTGTTGTTGTTGTTGTTGTTGTTGTTGTTGTTGTTGTTATTATTATTATTATTATTATTATTATTATTATTATTATTATTATTATTATTATTATTATTATCATCATTATTATTAACTTTTTGAACATTAGAGGGTAATCTCCCTTCTAATCAACAAATATGTTTCAATTGTAATATTAGGTTTACTAATTACGCTGAACATTATTTGTGTTTTCTTGTTATTATTAATTCAAAAGGTTCATTATCACATTGCTAGCTACTCCATTAAAACACTACTCAGCTAAAACACTACTCAGCTTATGCCTTCTTTTCAAGTTAAATCTGAGGAATTTTTGGCTCGCACCCAGTTTTCTGTGGATCAATCATTTAACCACAAGGCAATTTTGTTGGGTACAAATAAAGGTTTCATTTTGTAAAGGGCTGATCAAACTGGGTTTGTTGAGTATTGGTGTAAAAGCGGTGGTACTACACAAGACCTGGTTAATATTTTGCAGTCGAGAATAGCCAACGCCATTCAGAAATTTCACTGGATCATTTTCTATATCTGGGCCGGCACCTGCGATCTTACCGAGAAACGAGGCGACGTTTTGTCTATTTAAGAACGGCCGATGGTGAACTCACAGTAGACTGCATTTGCCAACACTATTACCGTGCCATAGACATAGTAAGGCGTTATGGACAAACGTGAAGTTTATCGATATCCCGGCGTATTCTCTGGTCCTGTATAATGAGCAACTGCACCATTTGAATCCCCGTTCCTTCAAAGACCAAGAGCTACAACTGCATGACCAACTCTCTCTTCTCAATGATAGAATTGAGAAACTCAATGCAGATATTGGTGTACACACCATCAAATGCAGTGTAGAGTTAGTACTCCATAAAAAATCTACTGCACGTAAACGCATCCATTATCATTATACTTTCAAGTTTCTGAAGGACAGCTTGCGTGCAGGTATGCTACTGAATCTGGTCTGGCTTCGGAAGATTCATTTAGATGTTCTCCGGAGTTGCACCACCATCACTACTCAGTGAGTTATATTTTTCAGTAAGCATACTCTCACAACTTGTTTCAATAAGTGATATTTTTAGCGAATATTAATTTCGTTTCCCTGATATAAATCAACAAGCGACCCATAATGCCGAAACCTTTGTATATTAACACTGCAACCGTGGAGGAACTTAGGACACTCCATAATATTGGTAAAATTCGAGCTGCTAGCATAGTAAGTTTCCGTGAGTCCAGAGGAGGTTCAATAACTCTGGCCGACATTAAGGCAGATCCTGATCTTCCTGCCACAGCTACAGTCCGTGTACGATTGCTCCATGCTGGGGACGTCGTATTTGACATCAATGATGAAGGTGCTGTTGGTGGGGTCGACTCGCACCCAAGGGAAGAATCCCTGGAAGAGCAAGTAGCTAGACTGAACATGGAACTGCTAGCTCAAGGTATCAAGCATAAGGCCCTCCTTAACTCTACTAATCGACAATGGGTTAAACATACCCTAGTTGATAACCTGGCTCCTATGGGGGTATATACCCCTAGAGAACCTAAGAGGGATCCAGATCAGTTTCTCACCATGACACTAGGATGTCATCACCAGTTCGTAGAGCCTACTTGGATGGCTCTTCGTACAATGACTCTAGAATGTCATCACCCGGTTGTAGAAGCTACTCTGATGGTCCTCCTCCACCTAAAATGTCAACTTTTGATGAAAAATGTGAGAAGGAAACCATTTTTCCTACAGTTTGAGCATACTGCGTCAAGGTACCGTTGGTTTGATACATATAAATTAGACATGCTCATCTAAGCTTTAAGGGACAATGCCTTAACGTTTTACTGCATCTGTTCTGTGCAAGTCCAGAATGATTACTTCAGTTTATGCGACAAATTAAGGTTGCGATTCGGGAAGAAGGATCTGCCCCACATCATCAGGAAAAAAGTGCTATACATCCGACAAGAGAGTGACTCTTTAGAAGAATTTGCAGAGGACTACATTTTTGGGGGGAATGAATAAGAACAATAGTCTGTGACAACATTTGTGTCTGGCACAAACAATCACATGACCAGATTGTACTGACGAGTGTGCTTTCAGGCAATGCCAGCAACCACCTTCAGACAAATTGTTTTCAAAATATTCAACCGATTGATGACCTCAGGTTGTGTCTTACGACATCACCACAAAAATATCATGAGGTAAAGGAGAGAATGTTTCTCACTATGGTGAATAGCATCAGGAATGTGCAGTAGTGTGCAGTGATTACAGGTGTACATCATTTTTTTGAAAGGTGCTACAAGAAATTCGTATGACCCAGATGAAGATGATGAGTCTATTGACATATTCATAGCGTGTTAGTGTGTGTGTGTGTGTGTGTGTGTGTGTGCGTGCGTGCGTGCGTGCGTGCGTGCGTGTGTACGTGTGTGTGTGCGTGCGTGCGTGCGTGTGTGTGTGTGTTGGAAGCGACATATAGTATGAGATTTGCATGATGTACATTTGGCCTGACAGCCATGTCAGATAAGATCGACCACATTCATTACAAAAATAACTGCTTCCCATGATAGAGGTTATCGAAGATATATAGGCAATATGCTCATTGTACAACTAGAGGTTGAGGTAGTTTCTCGGGTTCAGGTTCCCCTAAAATTACATTCATTCATTTCTGATGCAGAGTAGATATTTAGAGTTGAAATCGGAACCTAATATTTTTTAAAACTTAATTGCTTCGGGAAGTCCGCAGATTTTGTCTTTGGGTATCCTGGCTAAACAATATAACACTATGGCTGTGGTCTTCTGATAATAATTAGTTTTCATTCTTTTTCTATCATGTCTATTAATATTCCACAGCTCCGATTTTAGCCCTAATAGTGTCTAGTATTTGACCAAAGATTAAGTAAAGACGTCTCTTCACTTGAACCAAAGATACATTTTCTAAGAACTTCCTATGGCGAAAATTATAGCTATATTATAGCTTCTTCTTCTTCTTTTCGATCGCTGGTATCACACTTGGAGAGACGTTCTCAAGATGAAATCTGTGGTTTTCTGCAGTTCTTCCACAGGCCCATACAGCTTTTCAAGAAAAGAGGTTGACAAAGGCCATATCTCTTCTCTCAGCAGCTGATACATACTGCAACATTGAAGTATGTGCTCTGTGGTCTGTTATGTTTCTCCACATGGACAAGCGGGCGATGCCGTAAGGTGGAACCGCCTGTAAATGTGTTGGTTTAGTCTGTTGTGTCCAGTTCTGAGACGAAAAATGATCACTTGCTCTGGCCTCGAGAGATGATGGTAGGCATCTTCTGATTGAGGTGTTCTATAGAGTGACTTGATGATAGTCTTCATCTCTGTATGAAAAATATTATAGCTATATTCACACAAAGCAATTTTCTGGAATCACACTCTCATTCTCGAGAAAAATTATACAGGATGTGCAAGTTATTATTGCCATCACCAATGTCGTCGTTGTCATCATAGTCCCCGTTATCATCATTACTATTGACACCAATGACACCTTCTGTTTCTGCATTTCTTAAATTAACATCATCTATTGGAATTCCTGATGGTGAATAACTTATTTCATCAGCCCCACACCCATGTTGATTGGAATAAAACCCGTAAGTGGAGGAATCATCACTAATTTTATCGCCTTCCATAGGAAAATCACATGACGATGAAACACAAGGTGGTCCATATTGGTTGCCATTATCTTCACTATTTATATCACTATCCATCATCGGGATACCAGTTGAAGAGGAATTTAGTGGTATCCCATATTCTTTAAAAACTTTAAATTATGACTAATGTTGTTGAATAATTTTAAGGCTACATCATCTCGTTTCGATGCATCAGTTGAAGTGGTCTGAAATACAAAAATTATAATAATAATAATAATAATAATAATAATAATAATAATAATAATAATAATAATATACACGTCTCTATTTCAATTTCACAATTTAAAATAAAATATATATATATATATATATATTAATTTATATCAAATGAAACCAGCATATGCTAACATTTATTTCGTTTCTTTACTTCAAGGTATACATTTTAAGCCTCTAAAAGTATACAATTTCAACAATTTTATTTTCACTGCTGTGAATGTGTAACTTTAATGGTCGTGTGTGATACTAAAACAGTGTGGCTAGGTGAGGGGGCTGCTCTACATATTGCCTAAGCCTAGATGATGGAGTGCAGCTGTTAGTGTATGTGTAGCCGCAAGTTAGGTGTGTGCGTGCGTGTGTGGTAGGGAAGAGGTTAGCTTTTCTCAACCTTCAGTCATCAGAGTTTTAAAAATATTCAAAGTTTCCACACGTACATTTTCAGGCTTTTTCAGTCCCATTACTTTCTAAATATTTACCAAACTCAGACACACTGGACAAGTCTTATAACTAAGGTCTACGAATGAACACATCTAAAAAACATGATTATTTGAAAACGTTTCTTGCTAGTTAACCCAAGAAATATACAGCAAAAACAATGTCCATGTGCAGACCAAGAGAGAGGTATTTTTTCAAAAATTTATGTTTTACTTTCTCACTTTCTGAACGTTCAAGTCTATGAATGCAGGATTTCCAGTAGAGGTGCTCGGATCTGTCAGATTCCCAGGTGATGTAATCGGATCTGCAGGATTTCCAAGTGATGTGAAAGGATCTGAGACCATTTTGTCTAGCTCGAAAATGTCTCGAATGATTACCGGCTCAGGCCTCGATTTAAATTTCTTGGACGAAGGTGTCTCTGGCGAGGAAATCTTAGGTGGAGGTGTAACCATCACATTACCAACCTGTTTCCACTGCAAATAATCTCCATCTTGCTAAGTTAAATCAATACATTTACCAGCTGATACTGATGAACCCAAAGGCTAGTCTTGGAAATCTTGATCCATTCTTTTCTGGAAAAAACATATTTCACAACCATTATTTTCTAGTTAAAACATTATAACAACCGAGAATATTATATTACAACATCCCAAAATGGGCTAACAATTCAATTTATATAGATATTTTCAGACCAATAGCCCAATTTGCCCACAAACGAGACTTAAACTCGACTAATGCTATTACTAATGGGATACATGTCAGGGGGAGATTAGAACTGACAGTCAAACCTCTCTAGAGTAGCCATCTGGGTGTTTTTTGCAAATTTGCAGACAAAGAGAAGACTAATTTTTAGAATTTGCCACTGGAATGACTGACTCAACATAAATAATGGTTCTTTAAGACAGGCATTCAAAATTACCAAATGTCTTAAAGGGCTACCATCTTGTGCTCAACATTTTAATGATTCGAAAAGTGGTCATTAATTTATCCCAGGTGATGGAATATTAAAGATGTGATCTTTAAAAAAACAGACTTCCAATTTTTTAAGGATTCCGCTTAATGTTTTACATTTTCATCCGGATTTAAATATGATTTGGGGTGAGAACTAATATTTTATCAGCAGAGGATAAAAATGTCTAACACTTCCAGTTGAAAGTCGAATTTGATGTTGGCAGAAAATCAAATATTTGTCCAATAGATATGAATATTTAGATATGAATATGCTTGTAAATGTCCAGGGTATGATTCACTGATCATATGATCACATGGATTATTACATTCGAAGCTAATTAAACAACACATACTGTTCACTTAGTGTATATTTTACAGTACAGTAATACCTGTCTATTGTGTTCACTTGATTTTGGAGACCAGAAAAATGGTGTCTAAATACATTAAAACTGTGTCTATTGTAACCACATGCTTTTTGAGACCAAAAGATAGTGGTTCTGTAAGACAGGTGGTCATAAGATCATACATCTTAAGCTTCATACCTCTTCTGGTCTAAAATGTGCTCTTAAAGCAACTCTGATGATTAAAACCTTTTTTGAGAATCTTTCCTTGAAAATGACTGATTCGTTTTTAAATTGTTTCAACTTTTATAGAAAGTAATAAAATACATAATCAGCATACATCTACACTCTCATTCATCAAATGATATTAGTTTTCAGGCCGCAAATGATCTTATCACACTGAAAATGAATGGGGTCCCTAGCTTCCACAGGAAGAATGGGTAACAGCTTCAAGTAGGCATTTCCGGTCCAGAAGTGGGGTTTCTGGTCTGGAAGTGGGAATTTCCCATTCAGAAGTGAGAGTTTCTGGTCCGTAAGTAAGTGTTTCTGGTTCGGAAGTGGGCGTTTCTAGTCCGGAAGTGGTGTTTCCAGTCTGGAAGAGGTGTTTCCAGTTCCTGTTGCCGAATTTCTGATTCCCCCGTTCATAGGATTTCCCGTCCCCGTTTATTGGATTTCCCCTACCCGTTTATCGACCTGACCAATAGAACCGCCCACCCCACCCACCCCCACCCCGTTTGTAGAAAGGACCAATAGAACACCCGCACCCCCGTTTACCGAAGCCCTATAACTACTATTATACTCACTTTACTGACTATTTAGCTCAAGAACATTTAAAACCCACCAAATTTACGAATTCCATGTCTTTGATGGATTTACACTTTAATAAACATTCTGTTGAATATTTTGAATCTAATTTGACTTGGCGCTGCTGCCCCAGTCAAATTAGTTTCAAAATAGTCAACAGCGTATCTGTATAATTACCCTGAACATGAGATTGTGATAATTCATGGTTCAAAATATATAAATCGACCCAAACACGCGAAAAACGTTGGCTTTGACTTTGGCGTGAATTTTAGATGGGAATGGTCAGGGCATAGCTAAAAAATGAACCCATCGATTATGAGAGGATAGGCATGGATAGTTATCGATCATTTTATGATAACACGGGTAGCAGAACCTTGCCCGCTTAGGTATCGTTTGCATGCGCCATGGGTGATAGTCGTTGGAATTTCCACAGGAGATAAACAGCGCGTAAATAGCGCGATAGCCAATATAGATGCCACTCAAGTAGGTCTATGTGAAGTCATATTCAAAATTCGTCACAGATTTAAGACGCAAGCTCGTCGCGAATGGTGGTGGTAGTGGTGGTGGTGGTGATTGTGGTGGTAATAGTAGTGGTGGTTGCCGTGGCAGCGGCGGCGGCAGCGACGGCGCTGGTGGTGGTGGCGGCGGCGGCGGCGGCGGAGATGGCGGCGGTTGCGGCGGAGGAGACGGCGGTTGCGGCGAAGGATGAGGCGGCATCGGCGGCCGCGGCGGCGGCGGTGGCGATGACAGCGGTGGTGGGTGGCGGTGGCGGTGTTCGTTGCGAGTACCTTTAGCTCCTGTACGTTCTTGTTCGTCTTTAGTCGTGCTAGATTATGTTTTCTGGACTGATTTGCAAAACTCTTAACTAAGTTATGCTGTCTCCAGACATTCACATATGTTAACACGCCATGCCGTTGTGGCATTAACAGGTGACAATAAAACAGATTTAATTTATGTTTGCCTTTTAACCAACAGACTCCTATGGGCGCTGTTCTTCGCGAGTATGCTAATTGCTCTGGGTCTAACGCTATTTGTCCAGTTGGGAGCATTGGGCAGATTCCCTACATTGACAAAACAGACGGTCGTCATGGAAGCATCGGTACTATTTCCAGCAGTCACTATTTGTAATCTCAACCAGTTTCGAAAATCCAAAATCCAGAATAAAACATGGCTTCTGCAGGCTCTTACACAAATGTCAGAATTCAGCGATATGTTTGAGCCAATAAACTTCACCGACCCGATGTGGACGATATATAACATAGAGGCCAGTCCGGAATCAGCAGCTCATCTACTTAACTACACTTCACATCCACTCAATGAAACTCTTATTGGATGTCGTTGGAAACATAAAGTCCACCGCTGTTCTGAACTCTTCAAGACTGTTGTAACAGACTTTGGTGTTTGTTATTCTTTCAACACACATGAGACTGAAACAACGCAGCGGAAATCTGATCTGTTTGGCAACATGTATGGACTTAGCATCATAATGAACACGAACCAACCTGAGTATGTTCTCTCGCAATGGAACATGGCTTCAGGATTTCGGGTAAGTGGAGAAACGTAATAATATATTTATACTAAAGAGGGTTCAATAATATTAAAATGTAGACCGAACCTATTGTTAAGGAGAAATTACAATATTAAGCCTTTTAACACAATTAATTATCAAAATATTTAACAGCTTGACTCTTTTGTTGCCCTTAACTGTATAATCAACCATGATAGAATATAGAAAAAATAACGTATCTTATCCGGTAATCGTTTTCATTCCTATTTTGAAGGTATCTGCTTTCTGTTTTTTCTTTGCAGGTGCTATTGCATGGATTCATGGAGACACCTCAAATGATCGAGAAGGGTTTCAGTCTGGGTCCCGGTTCATCCTACTTTGGAAGGATTTCAGGACACAAGGTAGGCAATGGGTGAATCCACGTTTGGCTATGGGCCGCCCATATCTAGCTAGGCTCCACCTATGCACGCGTGGTGGGATCGATTTTGATACCTTGATTCCTGAATTCCCAGAATCCCAAATTCATGGTAATTACACCGCTAGCATATTGAATATTTTGAAAGTAATTTGGCTGTGAGCTGCTGCGGCCTATGGCAGCATCAACGCCCAGTCAAATTACTGTCATGCATTGTACGGATGTCCGGACAGACGGGCAGACAGGCGGGCGGATGACATCACATAATACGAACACACTTCGCGCGGGTGAATAAAAATTCAATTTTTATAACGTCGCTTTGTAAATTCTATTCCATATTACAGATGACATTTTTGCCTGCTCCATTCAAGGCATTTGGTGACAAAGAGTGCATAGAATGTGATGAAGGACAAATGAATGGATATTTGCGTTACTTCCCGATCTATGATCGCGGCGCTTGCTTGCTCGAATGTCAAATGAACTTCACTTCTAACGCGTGTGGATGTAGAGGCCTGTACGATCAAAGTATGTGGTACATGTAGTAACCTTAATAACTGTAAGATTTTAAAATGGTTAAATGATAACTAACCTCATCGCATGCTATCTATACAGAGGATCTACTATGCCATTCATAAACTATGGAATGTGGACTTTTAAGCTATTTATCATCCTGTCAAGGAAATGATATTCAGGCTTTAGTCGCAAAATGTTGGTACATTTCTCCAGCCTATAATGGTTGTTATGGTTTACTTTTCAATCAATCAGAAAAAACCTAGCGTGAGTTCCCCGGTTTATGCCCTAAGTCATAGAGGTGTCATCTATAGCTTGACAATGTGGTATAAAAGCAACCGTACAGGTAAGCTGTTGAACAATTTTCTAAGGCAGCAACAACGTCCAGTCAAATTAGTTTCAAAATAATCAACAAGATTATTATTACATAGGTAAGAACGTACATGACATCACACACTATCGCTGGAGGAGATAAAATGGTAGTGATCTTTGCTCAACATTTACTCGAAATCACAAAACACATAATTGTGATACAGATAAGGGAATGTGACAGAATATGAATGATATGGAGTCTACTACAAAAAAGATAATCTATCGATACAATACCACATTTGAGATGAGATTAGCATCTCTTTAAGTTAAATTGTTGTAAGATTAATAGCATCTACTTGAATTTGTCCTGGATTTATTGTGTTCTTAGTGCCAATGAAGGAATCCAGTTTTAGCTAAATCTCTAGGTAACTTCCAACCACGCTTTGTCCGTTTCGGAATCGATCTATCCCTGCACTCGCTCAATCTCAATTTACAAGTAAGCTCTACGGGTAAGGTGTTAACTAGTTTGAATCTAATTGGAGTGATTGCTGTTACTGCCTATATCAGAAACAGCGCCCAGTCATATTAGTTTGAAAATATTTAACAAAATGTGTATTACATAGTAACGGCATGCAATTCGTACAACTTGACGTTTATGACCGTTATGACGGACTGAATCTAATTCATGGCGTGATTGATTATGATGTCAGCCTACACGTGACCTATTTGATTATGACGTCATATGATGGATTGAGAGACTGGATTCCTCAATTCAGAGTTGCTGTAGTTAATTTATTTTATTTATTTCTAAACTTCCATTTTTTCTATTTGTCTATCACTCGAGCAACCAATAGATGGGCCCACTTTTCTCTACGCTCCGCCCATTTCCCGCTAAGCTCCGGCCACGCGTTGCTCGTGTTGGCGTCGATCGAACCTTGAACTCCATGAATCGTAATCTCAAGTAAACTATGCAGGCATGCCTTTGAATATGTTAGCAGAGGATATAATCACATCTAAGCCCCCTGGCTTTGGCAACAACAGTGCCCAGGAAATTTAGTTTCAAAATATTCAACAGAATGTGTATTACATATTAAAGACATCCAATTCGTGCAACTTGACGTACTGTTGCGCGTTTAAGACGAACTTAATCACTTTATTCATAACCTAATTGATTATGAAGTCAGCCTGCATTTTACGTTGTTGATTATGACGTCATATGATTCATTTTTAAACTAGAATGTTTAGTAAATAGTAGACATACAATTCGTATGTCATTCGTCATTCATTGAGTAGTTGGTTGTGCGGTCCGCCTTCATGCAAAATAATTGAGTATGACGTCATATACGTGGTGAATAGATTGGGTTCATGCATTGAAGTACCAATAGATTAATAGGGTGATTCATTTCCAGACATATGCCTCGCCCAGTTTAACGAAGCCCCGCACACTTTGTATGCGCGTTTGAATAGGACAACTAACCGTATCTTACACTATTTATTCCGGTAATAGAAAATGCCAATGCCACCCATAATCCATCTGTGACATATTAGCATTTTATCATGACGACAACAAACGATATTCAGGCTTTAGTAGCTAAATGTTGATACATTTCTACAGCCTATTGATGGCTGTCATGATTTACTTTTCAACCAATCATGTAAAACATAGAGTGTCTGCCTCGGCAAAACGCGCTCTGTCATATAGAGGTGCCGGTTATAGCTTGACAATGTGGCATACAAGGAATCATACAGGTAAGCTGTTGAATATTTGGAAACTAATTTGGCTGAAAGTTGTTGTTGCTGCCGTCATAATAACGAATGTAATACATTGGCACTCACATGGCATCACGCATTATCGCTTGAAGAGACAAAATGGTAGAGCTCACTGTTCAATGTGTGCGCGATATTACAAAGCAGATAATTATGATACAGATAAAGGAATGTGACAGGATATGAATCATATGGAATCCATAAACCATAATCTATTGGTGCAATATACCAGTTGATGTGAGATTAGCATTCCTTTAACACTTCAGAATCTGATGCCACAGAATCTCAATTTCAAGGTAACTATACAGGTAAGCTGTAGAATATTTTTTTGAAAATCAATTTTCTGTGAGCTGTTGTTCTTAAAATGTACAGGTTCATCACTTTCTTTACGCGAAATCTAATCGAAATTCCTAACTTACCATCACCCCAACCTTATATCCAACCCTGCCTGAGGCTGAACATTTAAACGGCCCCCAAAGCCGATTGATGGCGATGTTTTTCTTGAAGTCTACATGGCATACTTATTCAGAAAAAACGAAAATCACTTCTGTCTGATTTTTTCTGACAAAAACGAATTTTAATTTATTTATATAAATTTATTATATATAAGTTCCAGATAATGAATTATCCAGTGTGACTTCAATACATTTGCAGAGTGATTATATTAAGATGTAGTAAGTCATTTATGTATTAAACCACGTATTTGAAAGCACCTTACACAGTCAGTTTAACACATGGTCAAGTTCTTGAAACCACGTGGCATGGTAACGAATCTTTACCTATTGTAGGCGAGTCTCTTTTGTTATATGCTCTTATATTTTAGTGGACCATCTGAATCTCTGTAGCCCTCAAGTATATTTGGAGTGTTATCTACCTAGGTGCGGTAAGTATATGTATGTATCTGTCTTTGTGTCTGTCTGTCTGTCTGCCTGTCTGTCTGGTTGAGGTAAAGTGTATTAAGCAATCAGCCACTTCAACAGGTGGCGGCTGGGATTGATCGTACATGATTGCGAATAATTGTACATGTATAAAATAAGAGATTTTCTATAAATCTGATTTAAAATTGGAACACCATTGATCTTGGTTGTGTTTAATGTATTTAACAAGCGGTAGGGAGGGATTAAACCTTGTCATTGTTATCAGGAAGTATGAGGTCTAATGCTTTCCTCTTACTATATATAGCAAATTCTTCAGGTTTTGCTTTCTTGGCGAGTACTGTTCGTGCTTTGATTAGATCCTTTAGTTTGAATTGCAACTGTAACTAATCACCTTTCATGATGTTCGTCTATTGTATTTGAGCCGAAATGGGACAATGATTTAATCCATTGGACTTCTCTAATTTTACGAAATGAACTCGTTTATTCATCACTATCTAAAATGGGGATATGTTCCATTGGCATGGCTTCAGAATGTGCTCAACTGAATGATCAGGAAGTTGAAAATGGTGGGTAATGGGTATATATGCTGACGTGTTTATATCAGAAATAACAGTGGCGTCCAACACGAACTAAATGCATCCTTTGTTTCACCAATATATTGTTTTGGCAAAGCGCACATTTGATCAAATAGACAGCATTCTCAGAATCGCAATGCATGTTTGTGTGGATATGGTATCGAGTTTTAATTTGGAAACTCAGGAATGTTTGTGGGGCTACAATATAATAGTTATCTACTTTACTTCTGTTTGTGTCACACTTGAAGAAGACTAATCTTTCACACATGATTGATTGCTTCAGTTAGACGTGTTCAAACTCGGGTCAGCTATGTGGTTTGGGATTTTCAAGCTCAATGATGGTATCTGCTTTACATTTTCTAAGAAAACGGACTGAATAGCATCGTGTATTCAACGCATCACACAGAATAGAGCACACATCGTTCAGGTTTTACCTTTTGCTCTTTTGCTAGAGTTATCAAAGAATCTAATGATTTGAAATTTGATCAGACCTTTACATATGCGTGGAGAATGAAATGGCTGTTTGCGAAGCAACTGATGCTAGTCTGTTGGCTTAAATATCACTTTATATTTAATTTTGCATAGAAGTCAAATTGAGGACCTTTATAGATCGTGGCATCTAGGAATTCGATTGATGTTCGTCTACTAGTAGCATTTAGCTTAATGTGTGAAGCTTAATTATTCAGACTACGAGAAATGTCGCAAAAGTCTTCTTCGGAATGCTGCCAGATTCTGAAAAGAGCATGTGGGTATATGAGCTAAGGAAGCGGCTTTTGGTTGCTTTGTTGTGCGCCTCCTCTTCTAACTCCGCAATTAAAATCGTCGCAAAATTTGGCCCAATTCGCTGACCCAAGTCACATCCACAAATTTGAAAATAACTATCATCATTAAATTTGAAATCGTTTCCTTTAGAAGTTATCTTTAACAAATGTATGTCCGTCCTTCTGCCCCCCCCCCCCCCCGTCCGTTTGTCCGTCCATCCGATTATCTGTCCGTACGCCCCTCAGCCCTTCAGGCCACCTGTCTATCCATCGGTCCCTCCGTCCGTTCATTGCGTTCATCCAGCCGTCCATGCGTCCATCCGCCCGTCCATCCATCCATCCCACGCCCGCATTTGGCTTACTATAATTTACTTATGCCCATTTTCCTTCCAGGGGAATTTCGTCGGAGCACATCACTGAGAAATTCGTGCAAATGTCCTGTGCCATGCAAATATCAAGCGTATGACGTCAGCCTGTCTATGGCGTCATATCCTTCAGAGATCTTCATGGAGAACCTTAACCGCATTCAAGGATCAGCGAACCATGTAGATCCGAAATTGTTAGTAAGCACGGCATTTTGTGGGCGTGTGTATATGCGTGCGTGCGTGCGTGCGTGCGTACGTGCGTGTCCATATTTAGATATTCGTGAATAGATCCTTTAGTCAATTAACGTTTACAATTTCACTGGCTAAGTCTCAAAACAACGATACAGGCAAATTGTTGAATGGTTGAAACTAATTTGACTTGATCTGTTGTTGCAACGGCTCGCAGTCAAAATAGTTTCAACAAATATTCAACAAAGAATTTTCCGTTTCTGTCTTTTAGGTATTAATTGTTATTTAAAAAGACGTTATTTATCTGATTCTTAATCAGTGACAGCGATACGGGCGGGCGGTGTTCGGGGTACAAATGCCCCCACAAAGAATGCTTTGGTTGGTCATACTATAGAGCCGTTCTTTACACCACGCCACTACCCCCCCCCCCTTCCCATCCACCCCCCCCCCCCATATCACCCACCACCACCACCACCCCACACACACGCACGTACGCACGCACGCACGCAGGCACGCACGCACGCACGCACGCACGCACGCACTATTATGCTAGAGGAACCCTCCCACGCCGGCACAAGTTCACCTCCCTTGGTTATGTGGGCTATTTCAATGTTTTAGACATAAATTACCGTCCATATAAAACTATGGAGCCCAGAGTGATTGGGGTGGGGTGCAGTGTGGTTGGGTGGGAGAGAGGGTGGGGGCAGAGACCACTACCTTCGTGGTGCGTTAGATCAGTTTCAGAGATATTGACTTCTAATTTGCTCGATGGGTACATTTTGGCATAAGACAGCATCACTAAATGAACTTGACTGGATACTGTGGCTCAATAGTAAAAAGGCAAATGTGTGGATATATATGTGTATGATCTTGGCCAGATATGTTATATCTGGTCAAGATCATCCTATAGGCATTTTATCTGCCTTGTGCCAATTTAGAGCAATGTATTAGAGTGATTGTGTGGAACGGTTCGTATTACGCATAGCTATTGACTTATATCTTGGCGGGGTATGTATCTATGGGCATAAGCAGGATTTCTCATAACTATCCTTTTGATGGTATAGACCCCAAAATCTAAATTGGAACACCCAAATGTTGTGGTAGTGTGTTCCATGGAATGGCTGAAAATATTGCACGATTGCTAAATATTAATTAGTTGTATACGTCACCGCATAAACATACCCACAAAATGTGACATGGGCCATCACCCCCACCCCACCCCACCTCCACAATTCATAGCCATGTACCAATGGTACTTTCCAATTTTAGCGATGAGCAAAATTGCATGGGAATCTAAAATTTCAGTTTCGGACACCAGGTTTCAGGTTGGGACCACTAGATTTCTAGTCTCTAGGTGTGGGGTCCCCGCGACCTCCAAAGTTTAGATGCCATGAGAAACACTGGACATAAGCTATCATCACTATAATAACTAGGTCAGTCAGCCCTAGCATTGGGATAATGTAGGTTAATGGTAAATTTCGTCCATGAAACAAAGTAAATTATCAGACTGTACTCTAGTAATTTTTTAACCGACGTATACCAAATCGTATGCAAATAATAGTTTGCATGCATCTAAATTTGAAATGTGGAAATGATGATTATCTGATGAAAACGATTATGGCCCTTGTAAATTTTCCTAAGCGTTGGAAGCAACATAGGCAGATACTTGCTTGGTCACACATTTATTCAAGTTTAGAGATAATGGCTTACAAATTGGAATGTTGGGTACTTATGTGTATATGCTATTACACATTTAAGAACTAGGCCAGTCTCACCTAGTTTCTGAACAATATAGGTCAAAATTAAGTTTCACGATTGGAATCAACAATAAAGGATATTTAAACAGTATGTTTTGCGCCATATTGTCGGCTATTTGGTTAAACATATCCATATGGGGCATTTCCATTGTCTCACTGACGTACAGTATAGTAGACCAAGAGAACAAGCTATCATTACTATTGCATCTCTCATCTGTTTGAGGCAATGTAACAAATAAAATGTACTCCCCTGACATCTTCCTGCTCCAAATGGGAGTGAATACAAGCCGCTAAGTGACCACCAGCCCCCACACCTCACCCAAGATCGGCGAAGATCCACCCAGTAGAACTTGATTGACTGCGGTGCTCTCTTGTTGATAATATTGACCTTCGACCACTTGCCAGTTGCTCTGTTGTCTTCATAGTCAAGATCTGCACAAATCTTCCAACTGGTAAGGGCAATCAAAAACCCATCCCAAGTTTCGTGAAAATACGTCCTGCAGAACCTATGCTGACCGCGAACGCACAATCGCATGCTCGTGCACACACGCATGGTTAATACAATACGCACACGAGACTTCATGACGAGACTAACACATACTTTTCAACCATTTCTGTTGTGTTTTTCAGCTACAGAACCAACATCATGGAGCTTCACCTGTATTATGACAACTCACAGACGGTTAACATTGAGCAATTCCCTCAGTATACCTTCGAGAGTATCATGAGTAAGTTATATCTATGTATCCATCCGTCCATCCATCCATCCATCCATCCATCCACTCATCCATCCCACCCACCCACCCACACACCCACCTAACCATCCATCCATCCATCCATCCATCCATACATCCATTCACCCATCCATCCATCCATCCATCCATCCATCCATCCATCCATCCATCCATCCATCCATCCATCCATCCATCCATCCATCCATCCATCTATCCATCTATCTATCCATCCATCCATCCATCCATCCATCCATCCATCCATCCATCAACCCATCCATCCATCCATCCATTCACCCATCCGTTCACACATCCATCCAAC